>OZ016505.1:5998736-6178736 GCA_963966595.1 Physocephala rufipes
TCAGTATATCATCTGTATATCATCTGTATATCATCTGTATATCATCTGTATATCATCTGTATATCATCTGTATATCATCTGTATATCATCTGTATATCATCTGTATATCATCTGTATATCATCTGTATATCATCTGTATATCATCTGTATATCATCTGTATATCATCTGTATATCATCTGTATATCATCTGTATATCATCTGTATATCATCTGTATATCATCTGTATATCATCTGTATATCATCTATATATCATCTGTATATCATCTATATATCATCTATATATCATCTATATATCATCTATATATCATCTATACATCATCTGTATATCATCTATATATCATCTATATATCATCTATATATCATCTATATATCATCTATATATCATCTATATATCATCTATATATCATCTATATATCATCTATATATCATCTATATATCATCTATATATCATCTATATATCATCTGTATATCATCTGTATATCATCTGTATATCATCTGTATATCATCTGTATATCATCTGTATATCATCTGTATATCATCTGTATATCATCTGTATATCATCTATATATCATCTGTATATCATCTGTATATCATCTGTATATCATCTGTATATCATCTGTATATCATCTGTATATCATCTGTATATCATCTGTATATCATCTGTATATCATCTGTATATCATCTGTATATCATCTGTATATCATCTGTATATCATCTGTATATCATCTGTATATCATCTGTATATCATCTGTATATCATCTGTATATCATCTGTATATCATCTGTATATCATCTGTATATCATCTGTATATCATCTGTATATCATCTGTATATCATCTGTATATCATCTGTATATCATCTGTATATCATCTGTATATCATCTGTATATCATCTGTATATCATCTGTATATCATCTGTATATCATCTGTATATCATCTGTATATCATCTGTATATCATCTGTATATCATCTGTATATCATCTGTATATCATCTGTATATCATCAGTATATCATCAGTATATCATCTGTATATCATCTGTATATCATCTGTATATCATCTGTATATCATCTGTATATCATCTGTATATCATCTGTATATCATCTGTATATCATCTGTATATCATCTGTATATCATCTGTATATCATCTGTATATCATCTGTATATCATCTGTATATCATCTGTATATCATCTGTATATCATCTGTATATCATCTGTATATCATCTGTATATCATCTGTATATCATCTGTATATCATCTGTATATCATCTGTATATCATCTGTATATCATCTGTATATCATCTGTATATCATCTGTATATCATCTGTATATCATCTGTATATCATCTGTATATCATCTGTATATCATCTGTATATCATCTGTATATCATCTGTATATCATCTGTATATCATCTGTATATCATCTGTATATCATCTGTATATCATCTGTATATCATCTGTATATCATCTGTATATCATCTGTATATCATCTGTATATCATCTGTATATCATCTGTATATCATCTGTATATCATCTGTATATCATCTGTATATCATCTGTATATCATCTGTATATCATCTGTATATCATCTGTATATCATCTGTATATCATCTGTATATCATCTGTATATCATCTGTATATCATCTGTATATCATCTGTATATCATCTGTATATCATCTGTATATCATCTGTATATCATCTGTATATCATCTGTATATCATCTGTATATCATCTGTATATCATCTGTATATCATCTGTATATCATCTGTATATCATCTGTATATCATCTGTATATCATCTGTATATCATCTGTATATCATCTGTATATCATCTGTATATCATCTGTATATCATCTGTATATCATCTGTATATCATCTGTATATCATCTGTATATCATCTGTATATCATCTGTATATCATCTGTATATCATCTGTATATCATCTGTATATCATCTGTATATCATCTGTATATCATCTGTGTATCATCTGTATATCATCTGTATATCATCTGTATATCATCTGTATATCATCTGTATATCATCTGTATATCATCTGTATATCATCTATATATCATCTGTATATCATCTGTATATCATCTGTATATCATCTGTATATCATCTGTATATCATCTGTATATCATCTGTATATCATCTGTATATCATCTGTATATCATCTGTATATCATCTGTATATCATCTGTATATCATCTGTATATCATCTGTATATCATCTCTATATCATCTCTATATCATCTCTATATCATCTGTATATCATCTGTATATCATCTGTATATCATCTGTATATCATCTGTATATCATCTGTATATCATCTGTATATCATCTGTATATCATCTGTATATCATCTGTATATCATCTATATATCATCTATATATCATCTATATATCATCTGTATATCATCTGTATATCATCTGTATATCATCTGTATATCATCTATATATCATCTATATATCATCTATATATCATCTATATATCATCTGTATATCATCTATATATCATCTGTATATCATCTGTATATCATCTGTATATCATCTGTATATCATCTGTATATCATCTGTATATCATCTGTATATCATCTGTATATCATCTGTATATCATCTGTATATCATCTGTATATCATCTGTATATCATCTGTATATCATCTGTATATCATCTGTATATCATCTGTATATCATCTGTATATCATCTGTATATCATCTGTATATCATCTGTATATCATCTGTATATCATCTATATATCATCTGTATATCATCTATATATCATCTATATATCATCTGTATATCATCTATATATCATCTATACATCATCTGTATATCATCTATATATCATCTATATATCATCTATATATCATCTATATATCATCTATATATCATCTATATATCATCTATATATCATCTATATATCATCTATATATCATCTATATATCATCTATATATCATCTGTATATCATCTATATATCATCTATATATCATCTATATATCATCTATATATCATCTATATATCATCTATATATCATCTATATATCATCTATATATCATCTATATATCATCTATATATCATCTATATATCATCTGTATATCATCTGTATATCATCTGTATATCATCTGTATATCATCTGTATATCATCTGTATATCATCTGTATATCATCTGTATATCATCTGTATATCATCTGTATATCATCTGTATATCATCTGTATATCATCTGTATATCATCTGTATATCATCTGTATATCATCTGTATATCATCTGTATATCATCTGTATATCATCTGTATATCATCTGTATATCATCTGTATATCATCTGTATATCATCTGTATATCATCTGTACTTGGAGTAATCCCGTAAGCAATAAAAACATTGTTATAACTTTATTCAAAATTTCACTCTAAACGCTGGTAAGTTTCCTTTAGGGGCTCCATGGGGTGTTTATGGGGAAGAGCCCATTTCTTTTCGAATATTATTGTATTAATTATTATTATGTAACACAAATATCCCGAACGTCTTGATCATCGGTTCGTTGATACGCATACGCAAATGCATACCGATGCATTTCCGGTACGATTACGAACGTCGTAAAGCTGCCAAAAGCCAAAAGATTTAAATACCAGCCAATTAAATTATCGCAACTAATAAATCTAACGCACGACTGACAATAGTTTAGGCGATGACAGCGACAACGAGTACCGGCAGATGGTAGTGGTTACTTACCAACAATGTCACGCACTAAAAACTCAAGAAGGAACAACAAAAATCAACAAAATTATCTCAGCGGGAGCTGCACTCAAACGAACGAGATAACCAGATTAGGTTATAAATAAATAATGTTGCGGCATTAGAAGACTTAACCATTCGATTAAACGTTGAGATTTGTGTTTAATGAATTATCTTGATCATGGCATAACTAGTCGATTATGGTAAGGATAATTTAATAAACACAAAAAAATATTTTGATCAAGTACTAGACCAATGCAAGCCTACAAACTCCTCCTTGGGGTGTCCCCTCCTGTGAGATGGTCTCCTCGATGAGTGTATTCACAAGTTTAATGCAGTAATTAACGTTAGAAATTACTAGAGATTGTTATTGATGATATTAGTGATAAATGTGTGAACAACTTTCATAAAAACTAACATTTGCAATCAATTAATTAACAAATTGTTATGGCATTAAGACTGACGGAAACTTATTAAAAAAAGGAGTAGAAATATTATAGTAATGATTTTCTTTATGATGATGATGTGATTATTAATTACGTTTGATGTCATCCTTACGGTAGATTCAAATTAATGATAAAAAAGTTAGAAAATTTTTAATTATTCTCTTATATTGGAAAACTTCGATAATTCCAAATTTACAATAATTTATCACTAATCCACCAATTACACTCGCAATGGTCAAAGAAAATATTTTTCAAGTGTATAATCAAGCTCGTTATCAGCAAATAAATTTCTACAAAAAACTATCCCACTCACTCCTTTCCACACACGTCTCCTTCTATTAACCAACTACGCCAGCTCGCTGCCCGCAATGATAGCCAGCTGTGGTTGTGCAACAAAGATAAACGGTGTGTGCACGAACTAGAATATCTAAGCAACCACCGGGCCAACAAATTTACCAAATCTATAACAAACATCCATTCTCATGCTATACCTCCCACGAGTTAGCTCAATCCAGTGCAATTGTCGGGGCTACTCGAAACTATATCGATTATTGCATCACAAACATTTTTAACATACTCTAGTGTCGACGGAGTTAGGATAACAAGTAAAAAACTATGAAGAAAAAAATAAAATGAAAAACTGAAAATTCCTTGTGGAGAATTTCACAAACTTTTGCTTTCAGCTGAGCTGACTTGATTCAAAAGACTTGCGGTCAAAACTTGAAAATTTTTCTTTATATTATAAAAATTTATAATCTCGTTTTCTTGAAAGAATTAATGGCAATCATGACTTGGATAAGTTTTATTAACCTTAATAAAATTTAATCGAAAACACTTTTTTGAAAATCCTCTGACAAAAAATAATGTAATTTGATAGAAAGTAAAATGTTAAAAATTTTATCAGAAAATATGAACGTTTGATCGCTATTGCCGTCATTTCTTAAAGCAATAAAATATGTGGCGATCTGTCTTTAAAAATTAAAATGTTGATAATTTTCGCAATACTGGCAATATTTCTTTATACATTACGATCTAATAATAAATAAAAAAGTAACATTTTAATGAAATAAATAAATAATTTAAAAAAAAAACCCACTGAAAGCACCTAAACAATCATTACGCTCCACTTCAAAGAAAATCTCAATTTGAAGTAAGAGAAAAATAAACGAAAATCCACAAATTGCGTCGAACAACAACAATAACAACAACAAAATGAGGAAAATTTCAACGGATATCAACAAGATATTTTCAACAAAATATTTACACCGATCTAATGACCAATTGAAAAGCTAATAAAACTTTAATGAAGACAGCTCGACCGAATATCAGCAATTGCAAATCATACACACGCGCTCTGGAATTTTTTATCATTTTCATGATAAAATCCATGCCAAAAAACGGATATAATAAATAATACTGCAAGGCATTAAGTGCAACAAATAGTTGATTAAAAATCACTTAGACCGCGACGGCTGAATTTCGGCAATTTAGATATAAATCAACTAATACTATAAACGATATAATTAAATTTTAAAGAAAAATAAAATTGTAATTTATTTTATATCTAGGATATTAATCTAGGATGTTAAATAAAAAAGTTTTAATTCAATTTCAGTTTGTTAATTTCTTGTTTAATTGCAGTTTAATTGTTTACTTTAAATTCGACGCTCAAAATTATTAATAAATAGATTTTTAAATTAATAATAATTTCCAGAAAACCTAAAACCCTATTTGGAAATTTAAGCAACCCTTAAAGCACTTTTCTCGATTCAATGAATGCAATCAATTCCACCAAACAAAGAAACATAAGTGATAATCCAACGAACCAACCAACGGAATAACTAACCCCCGAATCAACCAACCAACCAACCGATAACAAACTCTTTAATAGAAAACCAAATTGCAATTTCTGCTATAGAAAAATGCCTTACCGCAAGCCATAAATTCTTTGCTGTGATTTTTATGTTAAATAAATCATACTTTTCCACATGTTCATCCTTCGCAATAATTTTTTTTTGGTATGTGAGGTAGTCCACTATTTGAGTTGGGTTTGGTTTGGCTTTTAAGGAATTCTTTTATGCAAGAGAAAATCGTAATATTTTTTGAACAATTTATTGATATTTATCTTATGCGGTGGTATTTTTAAATGGAATTTGAATGTCTTTTTTTCTTTTGGTCATTCTTAATTTTCATACGGTTACATTACTGCTGGTTTCTGCCGCAGTTATGACAGCATGTGGTAGACAATATTGTTGCAATTATTTGCCGATATTTTATAATTATTCTATTAAAATGTTTTAAATGTATGTTTTAAATTAACATCATATTTTGAGACTACTTGCCCAAAAATAATACTTATATAATTGATTCTTCTTCAATTGAGGAATTGCAATTTGTGAAAATTGCAGAAAAGTATGTTTTCTTCAAAATAAATTAATGTACATAATATAGAACTTGGTTGCGTATAATCATAAAAAAATTGCACCAAACACTCTATCCGATGTAATTGACATATTTTGGGCGAATGGAATTTCAAAAAGATTGAGTATTACCCCCTATATTTATCAAAGATTTCATCATGTGCAATAGATAATATACTAAGTGTTCACGATTTTTAGTGGGTTTATGGTATGTACTATTTAACTGACCTAACCTAAATATGACCTAAATATAATGAAACACTACTATAAAAATCTATAAAAGCTTAGCGACTATTGCGCAAAGTTCCAACAAACTCTCCCACTCTTTGCTCTTCTATAATTTAGATAAGATTTCTCGATTTCAATTTGTTGTAAAAGAAGAGCACTACCGAAGCCTTTTTTACGCCTTCTCAATTCTCTTATAAAATAGTCGTGATTTGTTGTGTCAAAACAATTTTGCAATTAAGTTGAAATGAAGTTTTTTTAAAAAAAATATTAAAAATTCTAAGAAAAATATTAATTTACAAATATCATTGCCCAAAAATATTAATTTACAAATTATGTAATATTGAACTGAATTTATTCAAGATGTCACGATCAATTTTAATGCTTCATAAAATCGTGATAGCAATTATTTGAAATTGAAAAAAAACACTTGAAATTTAAAGAAGTTGGAATATCTTTTGTTTCATTTTTATGAATTTATAATGATTGGTATGGAAACGATGTCAATGCTAAGATCTAAAGATTGAAGTCAATCATGAAAATGAAATAATTTTTACGACAGAATATTTGATTTATGGAAAGGTAGATTTTTGCCAATACAACTTTTTTGCTCTTAATTTGTTGCAATTTATATAGAATGATCGTGAATTTTAGGGGTTATCTGATGGCAATATATAATAAATTGTGCTTGCTATTATGCCAAGTTTCTTCAGAGTATTTTTTGATGAAGTTTTTCAATTTTTCCTTCCCAAATATTGTTATTCTCTTCTAAGCAATTATTTAAATAATTTTTAATCAAGTTTTTCAAAAGTTTTTAATTATAATGCGCTTTTAATGAATATATGAATATAAATTAGTTAATAATGAAATGTTTTATATTCGCAAACCATTTTAATAAAACGGAAGCTCTTTTTCTTTATGGTAATTATCTCATTTTTATGCATTTGTGACACAAAAGCTTGTTTTATTAAAACTCTTTTCACACTTTATTAAATTCTTCAAAATTTGTGAAATACTACCGCCGTACGCTTAACCCCACCACCGCCCTGTCGTCTTGACCTTGTTAACATAAAGTAATACTATTGCCAACAAAATATTTAGTTATGACAAGATTAAAAGCTGTCAACGAATTGCGTTTCGGGCTTAAATGACAATAAATCATTTCATTGTTTTTGAACCAATCTAAACCGTACCATTTGTTCATTATTCTGTGAATTCTAGATTGTTTATTTCGAACAGGTTTAGATACGCACCGACCGAACAACAACAGCAGCCAATCAAGCGACAGCGACATTTTTCTAATGTATTTAACTTCATTTTATTATTTTTGGTTTCGGGTTTTTTTCGAATGATACCGATTAAATTGTTTAACAAGCTTTTGACGCACTTAATTGTTTAAAATTGCCTGTCAATCGTTTGGTTAGTCTGCGGCAAAATTGTTAGAGATGACAGCTTTCAAGGCGCGTCTGCGCAATTTCAGTCCAAATGTGCGTTGATTATTTAACAATTATCGTATTTTTCAAATAATCTTATGAATTTTATTTTTACTTAAATTCAATAAAGAATTCAAGATAATGAAAAATAGGCAACAAAAAACTCAACATGATTATGGCATGCTGGTGTTAATGATGGTGCTGATCTTGGTGGCAGACACCGATTTTGAAACAGAAACATAAAATATCATTTCTTAAAAGAATAACTTCATTTTCTACAAATTAAGATTTTTAACTTTATCGGTTTAATTCAAAATAATTCATAATAAAATTATATTAAACAAAATTTGGTTTAATATAATTTTAAACAGTAAAACAGTTTAAAAATGCTATTCGATATTTTAATAAGAAAGAAACGATAATTATTGAACTCAATTAGTAATTAGTAAGGGTAAGTAATTTTTACTTAAAGAAAAATTAACCAATACTTTTTATTAAAAACCATTATTTAGTAATCAAAATATTCAAAATGCAATTTTTTTATAATTTCGTTAGTCTTTAAAATAAAATGTTCATTTGAGAAAATGATAAATGTTCCTTTTTTGAACAGAATGAAACTAGTTTGATCCTGCGTAGGCATCGACTACTTGATGGCATCGATCTTACGCCTCTTGCTTAAAATTGAAGCCTGTCATAATTGCTTATCGTGATCCACTAAACAATCACGCAAATTTGAGGCAATTTCTCGCGGTAATAAAGAAATAAAATAACATTTCGACAAGATTGTCGAAAGACCGTTAAACGTTTCGCTGAAAGATGGTTGTCAAAGTCGTTGCAAAACAGTTGAAAGCGTATTGAAAGGTCTTTGAAAGTTTATTCAACACTCACAAACACACCACTGCTACTCGACAACAACAACAACAAATTGGTTCATAAAATTACAAACAAATTGATAGAAAAAAAAGATGCAGTGAAATCATTGAACGTCAATCATGACCAGAAGAAGATCGTTAGATGAATCAATTGAAAACAAAAAATTAAAAGAAATAGTAGACAGTCGTACAGAATATTGCAAATAATCCGTTGTCGACTTAACTACAATAATAATAACCATGAAATGATGATCAATGCTAGTCCAGTAGATAACAACCCAAGAAGAAGAAGAAATACACCAAGGACATTCAACAGTTCGCAATCACAATCATCGCAAGTCGAACACCACCAACTCAAACTGCAAAATTAATCAATAAAATTTGAAAGAAAGGCATAAAAATACGCAGAAGAATTTACTTATTTAAATAATACTCATTTCTAATTAAAAAAATATAAATTAAAAATCAGAAATTGCAAATATTTTTTGTTTAAACTTTTTCATTAGTAATCGTGCGTAGGCTTTCCTGAAATTTTCTTCAATGCCTTCCACTCACGCGCATTTATTTATATGAATTTAAAGCGATAAAGAAAGGTGTTTGATTGCAATTTATTGCGAAAGGCAATAATGATGATTAGTTTTGGATCGGTAAGGTGGGGAGGAAAGGACGTTGTTGAGGAAAGCTAATACTCCTGCGTTAGATGCCCAACGTTAGAAATAAGAGCAGGAATTATAGCAAAAGCAACAGCAACAACAACAACAACGATAACAGAAACTGTAAACAATCTTTTTTTTTGTAGAAAAATTACGAAATCTCGTAAATTTCTAAATCCAATTAAATTATGTTAACGCGCGCCGCGATCAATAGATTAGAATAGCTCGTATTTCTTCAATTTATTTTTTCTCCTCTCCTATTCCGCCCCCACCCCTCTTCAGTAAAACTCATAGCTTTTCATGAAAAACTCATAGCTTTTCAGTAAAACTCATAGCTTTTTCTTTTCAATTTTTTAACTTTTAAATAAATAATGCCGTCGTTTCTTTTAAAAAATTATTCTATTTTTATCCAATCGGCAATTAGATTAATTTTTTGATTTTTTTCCATCTATTGAATATTTTTTATTTTTAATTTTTTTTACATCATTTTTCATTCACTTCAAACCCGAATCGAATCGTAACGATATGAAATTGGTCTAATGATTGAGGCGAACGAATGGGTTTATGTAATTCCTTTGCGTTTCGCTTCAGGCACTGCTTAGGAAAGATTCCATTTGCTTATAATTTTTTTCTCTCGCTCTTTAATAAATCTATATCGCTATTTTTTATTAGTTGCCATTTTCATTTGTATTTCGATTTGATTTGATGTGGAATTGACGTTGTAGCTATTGTTGTTGTTATTGTTGTTATAGACGTCGTCGTCGTAGTAGTTGTTGCTGTTGTTATTGCATTCACGTTCACAATCTCAATATAAATCTCTTGCACTTTTCCTTCAGCGGAGCTCATTGAATGCGTGTGAGCGCTCGTTGCACACGCGCTTTCAGGCCTTCGATCTTAAAGCAAGCCAACTCAAGCAATGTGTGGTGCGTGTACGTATGCGTTTGTGGTTGCGTGTGCGTGAAGTGAAGTAAGTGCTTACAGTTATTTGTTGGTGTTATCACTTCTTCTCTATTAATATTTCGTTTATCTTTTAAATAGAAATACGAGTAAAATTAAAATTTTCGCAAACGCCTCGAGCATCTAAACAGGCTTAAATGATCATTAAAAACAAAAGTCACAAGTAGATTAAAGCTTATTTAAGTGTTAAAGGCATTTATCTCATATTTTGGTAATTCTATTTTTATTGAAAATAATAATTTCATACTTGTTTCATACTTGTTTTATTTACTTTAATGAATGTTTTTATTGAATCGTTTCCAACAGAATTTTCGAGAGTAATTTTATTTTTATATCTTGCTCTTATTACAATTATTTAGTTATAATTTAAATTATTTTAATAAATTCTTTAAATATACATCGAGATGTTAAAACTGTTGTTACAGATTAGTAACAGTCTCACTAACAACTCATATGGCAAATTGAAGAGCCAAAAGAATGGAAAATAAATTATATTCAAAAGACAATTTAATGACATTAAAAATTGTTATTAGCTATTTTTTATTAATGAAATTTATCGTTTGTGAAGAATTCTTATGCATTCATTTAATGCTAAATGAATTCAATTAAAAATAGTTAACAAAATATCGATAATGATTGTTATAATAATAGTAGTAGTAGTGATAATAATGATTATAAGCACTACTACAATAACTATAGACAACAACAACTACAAAACAATAAGGATTACAGTCAAATCAAATGTTACAACAAAATAATCGCAAAAATGATAATAATAATTGCAAACAGAAGAAAGCATTAATCACAAATTATCTTTTTATCTTGACTTATCAAAATATTTGCATTTCTAAGACGATTCTGTCAACGTGACATTCTGTGACAACATTATGTCAACTGGCTAACAAGATGTTAATCGCACAAAACAAAAGTCATCAATGTCATAGAGAGTCACGGTAAACATGTTGCAATAAATCGGAGGGGTAATAAAAATTTACCAGTCGTTCACTTCGAAGGAAACACCCTTTCATCGGCCGATCATTGCAGTGCGAGGAAGGTATTATCAAAACTAATTATTTATACAATACTCTTCAATATTTATTACTAAATGCTGATTACTAAGACCGATAGTCGCAAGTGCATTGGACAATTGCATTACAAACGATTAATGAGCAAAGTGATTGATTATCAAAGTCATCATTCATTAAATGAAAAAATGCCAGTGGACAAAAAAATAACAAACGATGCAACTCCACATGCACTAACTGACATGCATCTTCGTAACATTTGCAAGATAATAAGCTCTAGAGCTTATTTCATTCTATGGATATCCAATAAATTGCTGGCTATTTTCTGCTAATGCTGATTTAAGGCTAAAATAACTAAAGTCAGAAAGAAAAACAAAAAACTAATTCTCAAATTTAAAAATCCATCAATTAATCCGAAAAGCTTGTTAAAGACAAATGTAAGAAATTCATTTAAAGAAATTAATGATTAATTTTTAACTTTTGGTTTAATTAAAATAGTTTTATAGTTTTTGATTAGAATTGATTAATTATAATTTATTATAATTAATTATGATCTCTAAATATATAGTTTATGAATTCATTAACAACTTCTTTGATTGTTCCTAAACTCAATAAATCGCGCATTGCTCGATTTTAGACTGAACCGAAAAAAAGAAAAACGAAAAACGAAAACAAACAAGTTAGAAAGTTATAAAAGATTTTCCATAATGAAAGAATTTTAATTTTGATTTTATAAGATTCTATTAATAATCAAATTAGTATTAATTACATAAACACATTTTTTCATACCCAAGCCGAGCACACATTGAGTGGGCCTTATATGCATTCATAGATTTTAAAGTGTTGCCAGCTATAGTGGCTAAATGTAAATAAACGAGTCCGTGGGAAATTCTCTGTCAATGAATAACGACTAACTCATATATTTTTGAAGGCGGCAATTTGACACTAGGAACGCCTACTCGCTACTTCTGTTGACAATTTAAATGCTAGTTTTGTTATACGTGCTCGTGTATTTAATTTAGTTCGTATTGTTGTTGTTGTTACTGTTGTTGCTGTTTTTATATTGTTGTTGTTGTTTTTTGTTATTATTGATTTTTTTTTGTTGGTGGTGGTACTTTTGCTTTGGCGACTTCTATTATATCACGTATATGAACTCTAAGAATTTCTAGGAGGCAACTCTCTTAACTTTGGTAATCCTTTAGACCCTTTATTCCAGTCTTATCATTTCTCGCTAATTGCAGTAGATTGGTATTGTTTTGCACAGCCACAAATACACACACCATTTTAGTTTGGGCGCAGTAACTGTCGGTTTATACGTTTACTAAATTTTTAGTGTTATCGTGCTATCGTTCTATTGCCAATTTATCACGGCAGCTCTAAAGTCAAAGTCAAGTCCGAGTTTGGCCCATTGCCTCCAGCAATAATTTTGTATAAATGTATCGTAAATGCATTTAGATGGTTTTGCTATGCTAATTTTTTATTATTTTCCTTATAAATTTTAACTGTTTAAATAAATACACTTTTATATTTCTAATCTACTTGTTGTTGTTATTGTTATTGTTACTATAGTTGTTGTTGTTGTATATGTTATCTCTAATTCGAATACAACTCCATTCAATCAAAAATTTGCAGAAATAAAAATTCGACCTCGCTTCAATTTTGAAATGATTAAAATCTGTTCAAACTCAATTTTATTTCGATTGAATGCAATTTTGTTTCTATTTAATTTTAACTCTAATTGAACTTTATGCTACTTTTTCGCAACTTTGCTTTAATTGTTATTTAATTTTTATTTAATTAGGACTTAATTTTTCTAACAGGTTTTTAACTGCAACACTTTTTAATTGTTTTTATGAAAATCGTTAGAAGAAATAATCACAAACAGGAAATCCTTTTCAGTTTTTCATTAGTTCTCAAATGTCTCATAGACTCCGAACGATTGTTTATTTCTAAACAAAATGTTCATTTTTTAGAAAAGCATTTATTTGCCATTTTTTGTTGATTATTTTATGATTTAATCGAATTGTTTTTAATATTTCAGCCGAAGCGAAAATTAATTCTGACTCAAATTAACTTAATTATTTGATATTTTTTAATGTTTTGAATAAATTTTAGCCCTTTTTTTTGTCTCGCAGCCTATGAAATAGGTTTGATATCAAATTACTCCGGCCAACCGATACAACCGGAGACGGTACGTTCTTCTAGACCAGTTTGTTTTCTGTCTGTGGCTGCGTGTGTGTGTGAGTGTTTATGGCTAGAGTGGCCAGAGTGAATAGGAAAAAGTGTGTCATATCACAAGCAAAGATTTAATAATATATGTACGTTTGTCTGCACGCATGTACGTGCTTGTATATATGTATATGTGTAATCTGTATGAATATATAGTACGTATAAATTATGCACGAATTTAATTCAATTGTTAATTACACACGAATAGTTCCTATACGATGATAGATTTTTTATTTTGAACATTTTTCATTGCTACTGCTGCTACTGCTATTACCGTTATTATTTTTTTCGAAAGTTGTTCTTTTAAAAGTAAATTATTAAAACGACTATTCGTATGGATATTTCTTATTTTTCGGGTTTTTTTATGGTTAATTTTTAATTTTTTGCACTCCTTTTTGCTTAAATAATGGCATGCCTTGTGATAAAAATACTAGACTATGCCATTAACTACCACCATTATTGTATCAATGGTTTTTAGCGTTTTATTACTATTTTAATATCACATGCTAAAATGAGAAACAACGGGTCTCTAAGGTCATCATTTGAAATAGCATCCTTTATTGAAATATCTTATGTTTTCAATAAGCATTTCAAGTTTTGTTGAAAATCATCGAAAAAATTATTATTCCTAAAACAATCATCGATAAGCTTCAGAATCATTTAAAAATGTTCAGCATGTTCTATTATTTCGTCAAGCTTTGTTGAAAATCATCAAGAGTTTCCCAAATCTTAAAAAAATGCATCTACAAGCTTGAGACTCATTTGGAAATGTTCAGCATGCTTTATAATTTGGTCAAGTTTTGCTGGTCATTTTATCAAAACTTGATAAAAGAAAAAAACATGCTGAACTTTTCTAAATGATTCTTAAGCTTGTAGATGTATTTTTTTATGATTTGGGCATTTCTTGATTATTTTGAACAAAACTTTTCAAAAGATTTTTTAATGGAAGAGTTAAGAGTTTTTACTTCAGCATCCAGTGCAGATTGGAGAAAATATCGAATAGGAAACTGACGAAAGTTGTCTTAAAATATGCGTACGGACGTCTAAAATACAATAGTATTGGTGGCATAACTTATAAATTATACTGGTAATTTTTACAAAGCATAAACTGTCGCAGGTGTTTACAGAATGTGGCAAAGTGGCAAAGTGGTCTCTGCCGATTCGAGGACCTTTGGAAGATATCTAGTTAGGTCGCTTTACACATAAATCATATTTGAAATTTTTATAGAGAACGAAGTGATCACTATTAGCAGATAAACTTCGGAATCAGAATTAGAATATTCATTTTCAAATGTGTTGTAAATCGAAAGTTTATGATATTATATGCTGGAATTATAATGCGATTAGCGCAGTTTGGTCATGTATAGTACAAATTTTATCCAAATTATAAATCACAAATAACATTACCTTGCCGAATATTTATAAATTTTAAATTGTGCTTTCACAAAAATTATTTATAATGAAAAATTCTACTTAGATTTCCAAACATAAGTTTATTTCTTTTGCCCCAAATTCAAAAATATTTCAAATTTTCAGTTACAAATTTTTAAATGTTCTAAGCATTCTATAGTCTCTAGTGCAGGTATATAAATTATGTGTCATTAGTTAAAAGTAAATCTCAAAATACACACAGAAATTCAATATATAATGCACAATTTCCAATCAGTTGAATTGGTGTGCAATGCAATTTCTTTGGTACATTTTTTTAATTCATATAAAAAAATCAATTTCTAACTTGGGGATTCACCCTTGTACTTTGATCACTAGTCTATTGCATAGTAACCAAATTGGGTTGGTGCACGTGATTTGTCTTTAGCTGCCGCAACTGTATATTTACGCCGTTTTAAACAGAGCTATAAAACAGTTCTGTAGTTGAATTCGCAGGATGCTAACTTCACACTAGTTTTGTTTGCTAATTTTTTGTTTTCTTTATTTATTCCTTTATTTGTTCGCCTATTCATTTTCTGTTCTTTTTTCTTGTTTGACACTTCACACCAGTTTTGTTTTGTTTTATTTATTTATTATATTTATATTTATTCCTTTATTTCTTTGTCTATTCATTTTCTGTTCTTTTGTGTTGTTTGCTAAAATGTGTGTTTATTTCTTTTTATTTGTTTGTTCAATTGTTTTTTTACATCCATATTTTACTTCCATATTTATTGTTTGTTTGATTGTTTGGCTATTACTTCTTTGTTTAGTATTTCATTTATTTATTGAATCGCTTTTTATTTAATTGTTTGTTTTTTTGATTATTTTTTTTTGTCTGTTTTGTTTGTTTGTTTAGGCAAAAAAAATTAATTGCCTAATTTTCTTACAAATTTTTTGTTAGTTTTGTATTAATTTGTTGATTTATTGTTTGTTTAATAGTTTGTGTATTGATTTGTTTTTTATTTTCCTATTTCTTTGTTTGTTTATTTGTTTGTTCACTCGTGTATTTATTCCTTTGTTTAATTCTTACGAAAGAACTGAAATTGGGAAAAAATCTTCATCACAAAAAAATTGAATAAAATCTAAAATCATCTCTGAGATTATCTCTCAAATAAACTTATGAATAATTTAGTTTTAATTCTTTTATAATTGTTTTATTCCTCCGCTCAAGCGGCCGTTTTATATTTACGGATTGCATGTCTATCAATGATGGCCATTATCACAATGACCTCGATAACAATGATGCAAATGGTAACAATTATCATGTTTATGCTATTGAAGGGATTAAATAAGTCCTTCATTTTAAGGAGGTCACTTCTAATTGGTTGTCAAACTCATCAGAAAATAGACAAAAAAAAGAGAAATTAAAAAACTTTTAAAAAATATATACAATGAGGATAAGGTTAGAATAATAGTTACTATTGTTCATCAAAATCATAACCATTATAATTGCTATCATTGGCACTATAAATGCCATAATTACAGATGCAGTCAATATTTTTATAACTATTTAATTCTTTTGAGAATTGTTTTTAAAGAAGTTTTGTTTTATTAATTATTTTACTCATAAATTAAAGCATAATCGTGACGAACACAATAACAACATAAAAAAACAATGAGGGAAACGATAGAATATACAACTGATCACAAATGGAATAGTCAAAACTATTTTACAAAAAGGTTTGGGAGTTACATTCACTTGATAAATATGATAAAAATATACACAAAATTTATTAAAGAGAAACTCTTAGAATTTGTTATGACACAGATGAAAATGTAGTCGTATTATTTTTTTTTTAATTATTGCAATGTTATGCCGCTACTGATGATGCAGTATTGCAATGGGTATTATTGTTGCAGCGATTGATGCATTTCGTTGTTTTAAGTTATTGCTATAGCGAGTAACTCTTCTATTTTCGATTCTCCTAAAGAAGAGAAATCTGAGAAAAATCAGAAAAAATACTAATAACCCTCACCACCATCGCATTAACAATAACCATTACCTATACTATAAAATCTTTTATAAATTTGAAAATCAATACGAAGATGTTACCAATGGTAACAATTATTTTGCAATGATGTATACAATATACGAATGAAAATTACTTCACTTCATTTGAACGGTTTTAGAAAACGTACTTCCATTTATTTTTAAACTCTTTTGAAATTTTAGTTTAACTTTGGGAGTTATTGAATCTCGAAACAATTTTCTCCACTTCGAACTAGTTGTTGAAAAACACTTGATTCCTTAGACTTTAGATTACTTTGGTTCACATATTCTGTCATTCCATTTTTGCTTCCTTTTTCTTTACAAATAGCCATAATGTAATTGGTGAGAATTTCTCCAGCTACGAATGTTGTACACTTTTATGACAAATTTTCTCTCCAACATCAAAAGCAGATTTACATTCATTACTCTAGTTCGTTTTTACTTCAACACCATTCATTTTGGCCTTCTTTATGGAAATAAATCAAACAAAAAGAGCAATAAGGATGTAAACGTACGGTGGAAGAAAATTTCAGTCTTTTACTTATTCGCCAAGAATCTGTAGCTTCTGAATGGATTCAGATTTTTTATTCAGTTTTTGCAAACAATAGTAAAGAGATGGGTGTCTTAACGTCAACCAAGTGTCAATTGCTTCGCAATTTACTCGATATTTAACATAATTTTAACGGTCATGGATATAGCGCATAAGTTATAGGCGTTCAAAGTTAGAAAACTACATTTCGTCTCGAAAATTTAGCTTTAATTTCTTGATATTGACTGATCATCGAGTTGAGAGACTATCTTTCAGACTCCTTTTGACTATGGATGTTTTTATCTATTATTTCAACTCTTTCATTTCCATTCAATTTCATTTTCTTTTTCATTTTTCATTATGTCCGCGACCTAACCGAAATCTCCCACCGTGCACTATAAACCTCAATTCAATAATTACCGCCTTAGTTAGAACACGATTTTTCAAAAAATTTTAAATTTAGAAAAATATTATTAAATCCGTTTTCAGAGCATTTTTAGTAAAAGTTCTTTAAAAATTTTCAGTAATTATTTAGAAATACTTGTTATTAATGTTAAAAACGTAATCTCATTATACATGCGCCTACTACTAGCAGCGAAATCTTAAGATATTAAAATCTTTGTTGCTTAACGACATCTCTTAAAATTGATCATCCAAGCTGGAATTCCTTAAAAAAATTAAATGATTCTGGTTTTGCGGAAACTTTTCCAAATTAGATATTTTAATAAATATATATTTTCAATAACACGATTTGAATATTCAACAAATTCCTCTAACACGGCATTGCGTTGCGTCGATCATTAAAGTTTATTTTTACTCATTTGCTCATTTTCAGTGTCAATAACCAAATAATGACAACAACAACACTAACATGGATGAGTCCAGCTGTAAGCAACAAAATACGCAGCAATAAAACCTAAATGGTTTAAAATAATTGAAATATTTTAAAGAATATTTTATCTTAATTTTATTATTATTTTCTGATTTTATATTCATTTTTTTCTAATTTTTATTTATTTCCCCTTCTATATTAATGAAATATTAATGAATCACTAATCTAAGATTGATTTATTATTACCTTATAATTTAATGATAATTTATTTGTGCGATTATAATTTTTCTTAATATGCGTTATAATTTTATTTCGCAGTTGAAAAATATGCAAATTAAATTACGAGCGTTTTCTATTTTTTTTTAAAATATTAATATTAAGTCTCTAAATTGTTGTAAATGAATAATTTTATATTTTTTATTGTCACTTGACTATACATATATATATATATATATATATATATATATATATATATATATATATATATATATATATATATATATATATATATATATATATATATATATATATATATATATATATATATATATATATATATATATATATATATATATATATATATATATATATATATATATATATATATATATATATATATATATATATATATATATATATATATATATATATATATATATATATATATATATATATATATATATATATATATATATATATATATATATATATATATATATATATATATATATATATATATATATATATATATATATATATATATATATATATATATATATATATATATATATATATATATATATATATATATATATATATATATATATATATATATATATATATATATATATATATATATATATATATATATATATATATATATATATATATATATATATATATATATATATATATATATATATATATATATATATATATATATATATATATATATATATATATATATATATATATATATATATATATATATATATATATATATATATATATATATATATATATATATATATATATATATATATATATATATATATATATATATATATATATATATATATATATATATATATATATATATATATATATATATATATATATATATATATATATATATATATATATATATATATATATATATATATATATATATATATATATATATATATATATATATATATATATATATATATATATATATATATATATATATATATATATATATATATATATATATATATATATATATATATATATTATAAAATTTAGATGCTTTAATTATTTTTCATATTGATGAAAATTTCGCTTCCACCGTTCACTCATTATTTCAATTTCATTTTATTAGCTCTTTCAGTGACTTTTTAAAGACACTTTTTTTCTCAAGACACTTTTTTTCCATTCAAAGAAATTTTTAAAATAACTATGCGCCATTAATTTTTTAAAAGTATTTCCTTCCTTGGTTTCCTGTCTTTATATTCTTAATTGCCATTCGTTTTGCAAATTAGTTGCAATTTTTAATTAGTGACTGGCTGAAATGTTCGAAAATTTTAATTAATTCAAATCCATAACGACATTAAGAATTAACATTCATTAGAAAAAGGCAAAAAAATTAAGTCTATAAAATAATTATTTCCATTTCAGTTGGGAGCATATAAATTGTTATATGTAGAAAATTTTTTCTAAGTTGATTAAGGCCGAGCCCAGCGTATATAAGACCCGACCCCACACCTACCCATACAAACCATGATTGGTCTGTGAAGGTAAAATATATCAAAATGGGAAAAAGATAGAGAGTTTTCAACGAAAGAAAGTACAAAACAGCAATAATGAGTATATGATTAGTGCTCGTAATTAGTCCATTAATAACATATTTATAAATTCAAACCTGAAATACATTTCTATTACGGTTTAAGGCCAAGGAGATATCCATTTCGTTATTTTTACTGACCACCTGAGAATTGGCAACGATATCGACAACAACAACAACAAAACTAGCACATGCTTATAAGAATCGACGTCAACCTTAATACTCGCAATTTTAAAAATGTCTTTACTTCTTCGCTAAACAATTTTTGAAATATTTTTTATGCACACTAGATAATCCAGAATATGGCCTGTCGATCTTATGGCACAACAACACACATATCACGCAAAATCACAACAAATACAAGCAAATATCATTTTTTCACCGGCAGGTGTACACATAAATGATATAAAATGTATGATATAAAAAAATCAGAATTAATAAAAACTATTCTATAGCGATCAATCAGTGAATGTTTCATTTTTATTATTCTTTTTAGACTTTAGAAATTATTTGAATAAATCACTTTTTATTCTTTTTTAAATGCTCGAGAGCTCTGTTTCAAAGACTGAATTTTACAAAAATTTTTTAAAACAAATCATAATATAAAACATTGAATTGACTAACCAAAAGGAGCAAAACAATTCTTAAACGCAATTAAAATCCAAAATTTTTCCAAAAAGAAAAATTGAGCCAATTGGTATTCACGTCAAATCAAAATATAAAATAAAAATAAATCAAATCATATCACATCGAAGACATCTAAAAGAGACAGTGAGTCAAACCAAACCAAACATAATTTATTGCAGCCCACAAAAATCATAAACTAGATCGACTAGACCAAACAAAAACAGGTAAAATACCCACGAATTAGCGCCCCCTCCCCCGCGAAAATACCACGAATACGAATGCGGTTAGCGTAAGAAAATATATTATATACAGTATTTTTATTAGTATTTTCTTTTCAATTTAGGAATGATAAAATCATTCACAAGTTCATGCACTTAAGACTTCTGCAATAAAAAATCGGAAAAATAAAAATAAACACAAGACTTAAGACAGCAACTTTCCCGAATCAAAATCGCTTTCACTTTATGCTGTGTCTCCCTCTTGCTTTCTTTCGCCCGCAACAGATATTTATCGAATTTTCACTTATTTTTTACCCGCTTTGTTTAAGCTTCGCCTAATTTCTCTTTCCCTTCTTACCTTCCTAACTTTGCAGTAACTTGCGCGCACTCCCTTTTTCTTTAATAAGTTTTCTTAGGAAAAATATTTCCATAGGAAATATTTTCCTTTGCTTTTCATTGATAATCAGAGAAAATTTTGGCTTTATTTTGTTATTCTTTAGTTGAAAAACGGTTTTATTATTTAAAAACTGTACTATAATTTGCTTCGATGAATTCAAGTCAAGTGAAATAAATTGAAAGGGACTAAAACAACTTGCAGCATATCTGCATGGGGATCGACATAAAAAGTATCTCTTTTCTACTTTACATTTTGATTTTGCTGCTGCGGTTGGTGTTATTGTTTTCATTTTATATTTCTAAAGTAATGTTTTACATCCAGTCAAAACAGCATGCCGCCAACGTGTTTCCTGAAGATGTCATAATGGTTGATGAATTTGTTATTTTTGTATATGTTACAACTGTTTGTTATTCATGATTAAGCTTGTGTTCATCTTTGCTGTTGTTGTTGTTGTTGCTTTTCTTTGCAAAACTCTTTTCTGTAAAATGGAATGGAAATGTTACGTAAATTCTATTTATAATTGATCACAAATACAATTTCAATAGCACTTACTGTGCCTATGTACGTAATATGATAATGACATTTCTCGATGATGAAATAAGGTTTAAGGTCATCACACTCTTAATCGCAATAGTTTAAGTTCCGTTTAATTTTGTTAATTTAGAGATATTGATCATCATTTAGTTTTCTTCGCATAAGTTTTTTACAAAAATATAAAACCTTGGCTTTTAAATTAATTTTGAAATGAATGCTAGAGGAAATGGAAATCTCACAATTTGACAACCGGGACAAAAATATCAGGTTTCCTTCATTTGTCTAACCCTATAAACATAAATTAATGATGTCTATTTTGACATTTTCTTGTGGTTTTTTGGTATTGTTGAAAAAGTCAAAGAAACGGCTTGGATAGTTTTGCTTGCATTTGCATAATAAGCATCTATTAAATCATATCTAATTCGAATATTTTTCTTTGTGACAAAAATATGTCTATGAAGATTTATTACTTTATGTAATTTGTTACGCGATGCATGTTGACGACGAAAAATTAAAAAAATTATAAATGTATTTGTAAATAATTTTTCAAAATAATATTAATTTTTATTTATACATTTTTTTAGAAATTAAAAACAACCTTGACATTTAATTCTTTTTGATCATATTCTTCATCAATCTATCAATGCTTGATAAAATTTTTTCGAACCCCGTTATTTATTAATCTGAAATAATTAATTCTAAATGATGTTCTGATAACTTCCTGATTGACTGCTATTGATTCCGATTTCGTGATGTCAAACCAGGCCATCATAGAAAAGTGCTAATAGATTACGAGAAAAAAAGGAATACCAATATTATTTAAAAAATTTTCCCAAATTCCTTTTCCTTCCGTCAAAATTTCGAAAATCATATCTTGCAATCGTGATTAATTAAATTAAAATAAAATATTATTAAAGGAAAATAAGGGGCCCATAAGAGGTTCACTGAAATAAAGAAGACTTACAAAAATCTGACAAAATTTTAAAGGAAAAATCAGTTTACATAATTTTACAAATGTGATTTTGTTTTTCGTATTATTTTTTATTTATTTTAATTTTTCATTTTATTCACTTCTTTTTTTTCTGCTGTTTGGTATTTCTAAATTTTAAGAAAAAAATTACCCCACCATTCAACCGTATGAATAACTATCCAGTCTTAATTTTTCTTCGTAAGCATATTAATTTTTACTGGCCTTGGGAAACTCAAGATCTCCATCTTCATCTCCACTCCATCTACATTATCTCGAGAAAAAAGCCAACATATTGTGCAAAACTAGAAATGGTTAAACAACTTTAAAATTAACCTAACAAAAATTCATACCGTAAATATCAAACCGTCAAGCCTACGGAAGTGTCATCAGTGACTTTTCGCTATTTTTTGTCGTTTCTGTTGTTTACATTATTTTCGAATTATAAATGCCATAATAATAACGAAAATAGCAGCATGAACAAGCCGACGACAACAATAACAAAATCAACATCAGCAAACACAATCAAAACACCTGAAATTAATATATGCAATATAGTCAAGCAATCAATCATGATTTCATGGCCCTTAAAACAGCGCGCTGAAGAACAAAAGACTTAAGCCGCGAACCACCATTTCGTAATGAAAGACTTTTTCAGAGCTTGAGAGATGCTTGAGAGCAAACTATATAACGCCTATATCACAGCACCAACAAATATTTTTTCGTTTTACTTTTTATTACTTTCCTTTATTATTAAACCATTTGTATTATGAAAAAATTTTATGCTTTCTTTTCACAAAGTTTCAATGTATTTCCTCAGCTTGTTTAAAAATTTCTTTAGTCTTCTTTTTTTAGTCTGGGACTACCTTTAACTTTATTTTTGTAGTATATAAAAGAAATTTAGTGGGACATTTAAAAATTGCTTTATGACCGGAAATAAAATGAACGAAACATAATGTTAAATTTAAATGAGGTTTTAATATAAACAGATTGAATGGTCTGCACCAATCTTAATCAAGAGAATAGAGATTTTCTATTCCAATTATTACTATTTTTTATAAAATTATCCTTATTATTTTTATGGATTATTATATTTTATTAATTATTTATATAAACAAGTACTTGAGCAGCAAAGAAAGGAAGAAAACCAAAGATTATATTGCAAGAAAATATCCTAAGGGGCCATACAGACGTCAGCAAACAACAACAAGTGTTACTATATCTCCTCTCGTAAGGCATCTTATGTGTATTAAGCCTCTAATAGATTTTTCCAACTCTATAGATTTTTCATTTTCGGCTTTTTACGAAACTCCTTAATTTAACTAAAAAAATAAGACAAAAAATGGGACAAAGAAAAAAATCTGGACATTTGCAACGAACCAACGAAAAAAATGCAAAGCGAAAACGATAAATAATTTCTTCGGTGTTATTGTCACAACAGCTACATAACAGTGTTACCACAGAATTGCAAGCAATACAAAAACGATGATGAATTAAATAAAATTCACAACATGTGAAAACAATTATTATATAACAAATTTTTCAAAGGGAAAACACGCAATCGTTATGATTAACAAACCTAACTAAATGAAATGAACTTCATCAAATGAACTGACACTAATTAAAATGAGCTAACAATAAAAACAACAACAACAACCACAACACAACTAAAAGTCAATCATAGCAGTAACGTCAATAAAACACAGCCCTTCAATAATAATTACGATAGATACCTTTTGGTTCAACACATTAAAATCGATGGTAAAACAAAAACAAGCATAACAAATTGTCCACAATGAGAATGTGATAACAACAACAATAAACACATTGGGAGCTATAATTTATAGTTAATTTCAAAAACAAATTTATGTTAATAAATAGTGATCTAAACAAATATCAATCGTACACTTTGTGAAATTTCACTATATTGATTATTATTACAACACTAAAATCGTTATATAAAATCGAACGATGTCGTTAAGGCGAACTTTTTAAAGTGGTAAATTAGCAACAAACAAACAAATTGTCAAACAATGACAAGTGATTAATCAACAACATGATCTTACCAACAGAATCGCTACGATTATCGTCACATAATTAAATATCACATCATTACCGGCAGGATCACCAACACCAAACAAAACAATTAAAACGAACATTAAAATTAAATCAGAGAAATTGTAATATTTTGAGTGAAAGTGAGGAAATGGAAAACAGTCCAACCACTTTGTTTCTAGATTTTTAATATTGCTGCTGGTAATTAGACTGTTGTTGATGCTTACTTAATCGTCAGTGGAAGTCAATTATCCTTAGATTAATGTCAACCAATTTTTCAATCAAAAACTCGTTGTTTTCGCCGTCAACTATTTCGACAATTCCTTCGACAAACCTGTCAATTTGTCTCTAGACCTAAACCAGCGAGATTGACAGCAACAGTAGCAGCAGCAACGACGACAACAAAGTCGTGGACAATTAGTTTGATAAATGTCAAATGACGGAATAAGAAATTGTGCGAATATTTCTCTATTGTAATGAATACAAGAGAAATTGGGTGGTCCATGCAATTATAATTTATGCGTATGCATGTGTACACATGTAATGTAATTATCCAAAAAAACTAAAATGAAATAAAATAAAAACTCTTTTAATATTTTAAAGCAAAAAGTATCGAAAGAAATTTGTCTATTCATTTTAGTGTTCGTTGCACGTTTGTTTATTTTATTCGCTTACAAATAAAATTTAATATTTATGCCTTTTAAAGTTTGCGTTCAATCATACTGCTTCCCCAATGCTTGTATGTGTGCATGTGTGACGGGAGTAATACACCAAACATTTATTTCTTAAATGGATACAAAGTGAAAGGAATAGAGGAACAAAAAACAGAATATAAAATATTTGAAATTAATAAAAACTTTACGGTTTTTGCAATATTGTAAAAATATACTTTGTTGTTTTTTATTGTTTTCTTAACGTGTGTTTTTTCTTCTATTTCGCTGATGGACTTAATTAGGTTTTTTAGCATCCGTTTCCGCCTTTTAATTCGTTTCAATTTTTCGCACTGCCCTATAGTGAAACTGTAGAACAACAACACTTTTTTACCATTGAATCTATTGGTTTTAAAGCTTTCCGCTTTCTTGTTTTCCATGATTTCTCTGTAACACGTTAAACTATTAAAGTTTAACTTTTATTTATTATTATAAATAAAAAATCCAATTGCTCTCGAAATAACGTTACTAATTGCCAAAAAGAATTGATAATTTCATGAAATTCCAATAATACATTTAATTATATTATTTCGACCGTCTTTTTGCATATTAGTCATTTTCCGTCGCCTATAAAATATTTCCATATTCGTTGGAACTTCTTTATTATTTATCCATAAACTTTACTTTTAATACTCTCGAGGATTTATAAGAATTCTTTTAGGAAAAACCAAAGTAATTGCAAATAAAATAATGCATTTAAATTACAAAGAAGCGAAAACTTTTAGACGTCATAGAAAAATTAAAAGAAAGCTCAATACCAAATACTTTCCAAAAAGACCAACCCATAAACTGTGCAGAGTTTCACCAAAGGATGTTTAATACTTCAAATTATCAAGAGACTTCCGCGTTTTATCTCATTTAACCCGAAGCCAAGATTCTTATACAAACTTTGCCACAGTTTGGCTTGAAAGATAACCAATTCCCCATAATGCCTCTCGATTGATGGTTTTATATAATTTTGAGTAGAATCTATTCTGTCCACAATAATTTCTTCCAATATTCAGCAATCAATATTTAACACAATTTTGTTGAGTAAATACTTTGTTTGAAACCTTGCCACTGTAGTATGTTAAGCCTCTCTGGTGTGATGATTTACAACTTATTACAACTTATTATTCAAGTAGTAATTTTTAATAACTTCGGAAGTTTTCTCTTTAACGAAATCCATAACTGTAGAACTTACGAATTTGGCGGAATTTTCGAAATGCTCGCGTCGTTAAAACTACATAAGGAGAAATTAAAACGCGAAATTGTTATGTTCTTATTGAAAAACCCTTAAAAACTGAGGAGAGCATTCTTTTATTTTATTTAGAATTCAATTATATTCTCAATCAATTTTTTTTAATTTAATATCGAACGTGTAGCTAATATAACGATTATCTTGCATGATATCACTAACAGTTAACGACATTATCACTAGTAATATAGTTCATATTTTTTCAGAAGAATCTGATCATATTTATATTTGATATTTAATAAATTAATTGATTTCGCGTTTGTGTTTTTAATTGTTTCTACTAATGCGTTGTCCCTGGAAATCCTATAAAAGTCGTGGTTTTTTTGCACTGTATTCAATTCGCTCAAATGTCAGCCAAGCCGCACAATTATTTATTTTGAAAGTAAAGAGATTAAATCAGAAAAGCCCATTTTCCAATCAAATTAAATTCTAACAATTAAATTCTAGTAATAAAATGAATGTCACAATCAACAATGAATTGTGTTAAATTGACGTATTTTTATCTTTACCATTCCCTTATCGTTCGTTCACTCGTTCATTCGTTCATTTATTCGTTCATAATAAATGAAATGTCAATTTTATCAGATGACGTTATTTCGCGTGTTAAAACAATTGTCGAACGTTGTTTATTTATTTCTTCTGGGAAAACGGTAAATGTATTCTAGCTTTCATGTGTTTGGCGCATAACAATTAGTTCTCGACTGATGGTAAAAAAATATAACAGCTTCGATTTGTTAAGAAAACCTACATATTCAGCCATATTTAAAATGCAAAACCTTATATGTCGCGACGCAATGCGTTATATCATATCATGGTGTCGATTTTAGTTAAAATGCGTGAGGCTCTTATCGCTCGCACAGACGAATACAGACGAATAAACATGCACAAAACATTCGCGAATAAATAAAATTATGTAGAACCAAAAAAGCCCGAACACACACACGCACATTCTTATACATATTCTTTTATTATCAGAAAAATAAAAATTTGCCGAACAAAAAAGCAATAATAATTGCAATTGCATTTGCATTTTTATGGACACTTCTAGACAGACCCAGCTAGAAATTAGTTTTTTTTCTATTTTAAAGAACTAGACTTCTATTAGAAACTAACGTGATTTGGTTACAAATGACCTTGAGAGAATAAAACTTGTTTGCAAACAATCAGCTTAATTTGGTTCTTTGCATTTTATTATTCTTGATTTCTATTATACTTTTTTTATTCTTTATCTAATATTTTCATCTATACATGTGCTTTTTCCTATTAATATTATTATTAATTGTTAACTATACATGACAACTCCTATTAAATATAGAATTAAATTCAATTAAATTAACTAGAAGGAATGAATCATTTCCATACTAAATCATTCACTGCATAAAGGCATTAATTTGGTGTAGAAAAGAATAGCACGAGAACCCTGACAATCTTAGATCATTTTCACGTTAGTATTGACATTTATAATTCATCAAAATAAGGAGCTGCACAAGATATACTTCATCGTATACTTTATCGCACGTGAAAAATATACTAAAATACTTGAGCCTTTAAACAATTTTGGTATAAAAAAATAAATCATTCCTTGCTTTTTCATTATATTTAATTGCATACAAACAATAAATAACACAAATCACATGAAGAGCAATGAAAAAAGTAAATAACTCGAAATGTAAATGAATGCATCCAATGTATGGCCTAGGCAACGAAAATTTATATCGACTGAATCGAATGACAATGGGAAGGTAAAGAAAGAGAGTTCGATCATCTCTAAGCATGCGTACAATTTTTAAACTCTTATAGATCGGACGGTTAACCTGCTGATTTACTGACCGCGACAACGATCGCACAAATATGAAACAGTGGTCAAATACCAACAAAATCAAAATTTTAAATAATAATTTAACAAAACGAAAAGAGAAAAAATTGCTATGAGTTCAGAAAAAAAAATTATATGATTATTTTTAATTTCTCACAAATTTGCTTGATATTTTTTATACTTTCCTCTACAAAATCGAATCACAATTTTTTTATATTTAAGTATATCTTTATAATTCATTAACGAAAAACGAATGGTAGTAAATTTTAAAAAACTGCAGACTGATTTTTTTATAGTCCATAAGCATGGTTTACGAGCAAAATAAAATGGTCTTTTAACACTTGGCCGAAATTTATAATTTTTGAAGGTTAAACATAACAAATAACGGTTACGCCCTGCTTATTTTTTCTCTTTTTCCTTTCTCTTCCATTCTCTCTCTCTCGCTCTGCTTCCTTAATCAGTCCTGCTTTAGTTTTTTTATCTTATATTTTATCTTTTTATCTCACTAGTATTAATTTTTTATACCCACTACTGCCTCTCGCCATTGAACCTGTTCACATGTATATGTATGTATGTCTAACTGTATGAGGACACACATATAATACTGTAGTACCTGACAATATTTCTTCGTATGGCGTATTTTTTTATTTTTTGTTCATTTAACGATCCAGTTGCGGTATAATTGAAGAAGCAAAAATTAACAAGATTAATTGCATCGAATTGAACTTTACTGAGAGCTGGCAAAAGATGCTCAAGTTCAAGAGATTTTTTTGAATTTAGTTGGAATAAAATATTGTTTTGGAAATATCATGGTATTCTTTATAACCCTTTTACCATTTCAAACCATTTTCGTTTCATAATTGTCTGTTAGCGCCAAATGTAGGGAATACTCCTTCTTCTACACGATTATTTATAATCATCTATCTAAACCTGTGTTGGTGTAAGCACGAATGGAACAAAAAAATTAATTAAATTAATTTAATAAATAAATAAAAGTTTTAATGCTAACCAGAAAAATAAGAGAAAGGAAAAAGAAGAGTAGGGCAAAAAGGGGAACAGAATGAAGACCATTATAAAAATTCATTCATTGAATTTCAACCGATTTTCCGGATGCCACCCAATGAAATGTTCGTCGAATTTGAAATTTTTTCTGAACCTTTTTTTATTAAATAATTATATAAAATAATTAGTAATTATTATTACTATTATTATTATATTAAAACCTTTTTTGATATTAAATTTCCTACACTGGTTCAACGAAAAATCGCAAACAAAGTCAATTTTATTTGTAGATACTTCCACATTTTTATAATTCCTTTAAAACAAAAATAAGAAACAACCGTAGGAAAGAGAAAAAATAGCGAAAGAAAAAAAATGAAATTGTCGACGTTAACTGTATTCTTTTATTTCTTTTTAACCGCAAGATTTTTTATTCTATGGATTTTCAATTTAATAGAAGAATTCATAATGAAAAGGAAGAATTCCATCCAATAAAAATAATATTATAAACAAAAATGAAAATAGAAATTAAATTAATTGCAATATTTCAGTTCGGTTTTAACGATATGAGCAATTATGGTTTCTTTGATTAAAACACGAAAACTAACAAGGAACTAATCACAAAATTTCTTTTTAATAAAACATACCACAATCGACCAAATTATCATTTACATTCTCTTTTCAAATACATATTAATTCCTTACCTGCAATATAAAAATTTAAGTAAAAATAGGAAGTAATAAAAACCAAGCTACCAATATATTTCAAACTAAAGATTTTTCAGAAAAAATACTCAAAATAAGCAAGACGGTTTATTGAAAAATAAATTATAAATCCGTTTTTACGTTATACTAAAAAGCCATTACGTTAGTTAAAACTTTTGTGTGGTTTCAATAAAAGCAAACAGACAGATTGATAAATATTTTCGACATGAATATATTATCTCACAGTCTGTCTGTTGCCAACTTTGTGATAACTACGATGACATTATTATCAATTTCTGTTTAAATTTATAATAAACAGAAACTAAATCCAACTCAGACTGTACGTCATTTAATTATATAAAATTTTCGAATTTAAAAATTATTCGCAAGTTATATTTCCTGCAAAATAATTCGCTATTGCAAATGTATTGATATGGGAGAAGTGTAAATGTAAAATAAATGTAAGTGTAAATGTAAAATATGGAAAAAGGGAAAAGTGTATAACTACTAAATTAAGACCTTCCGAGACCCGAGAATAATGGCTTTCTTAGAAGGACTTTTTATTAGTTCACTATTTCATCGCATTGAGTTTTCAACCACATCCATCCAATTTCATTTTATTGTCTACGTTTTTTTAACGTTTTTCATCTTTTACAAATAGCTAAAGGTTATCAAAATTTTTATTTTTCATTTCAATCGTGTTTACACTACAGATTACATGGATAGTTCCAGTCTTATTGATCGATTGAAACGCTGATCAATTTAGGCGAAATTTTACCAACCATTTTGTTAGAACATTTAGAAAAAACAAATTTAATAACACAAAAAAGTCTTATTCAATAAACGTAAACACTATATCAAATATCGAACAGTTTTTGGTCTGCCATTCTCTTAAATCGTTGCTTAAATGATAAGAATGATTAATCGATTTCAGAGCGTCAAAAATTAATGCGTGGATTTTACGAGCGTGGAAAATGAACGAGAGGGCAAAAGCCCGAAAAACTGTCGAGATTCTTTCGAAACAACATACATTCAAAATAGTCGATACCTGAGATTCGATTCGATGGTTAAATTTCGTCGTTTTGCTTTGATTTCAGTTTTCAAAAAGTAAAAAAGGCTTAGAACCAGCACATATATAAAATCCTAGCCTTTTCAGCGAAATTTATTTGCCACCTGGATGAAAAGTAGAAATGAAATCTAGGTTGGCAGTTAACATTATTGTGCAACTGGTATTTTATAATCGCTGTGAATAATTTTATTCAGGATAATTAGTATATTTTGGAGATAATTTCCCTGCTAGGCAGAAGGGGTGTCGGCAAGGTGGATGAAAGTTCGATAAGCAGAGTTTGCGTAAATTAGGAATTAATATTATAATTAATTTTGTTAGAGATTAATCAAAATTAATTAAATTCTTCCATCGAAATGTTTTTCCATAAAAACTATATGACTATCTATTTGTCACTTTTTCCGAATAAAAAACCTTAACCTGTTTTGAGTTTATGAACGTTGTTTTTATTATTGTGACTCTAAAAATCCCTCAAGAAATAGCATTTTATTCCGTAAGGCTTTCTCTAACAAAGAAAAAAGTTCGTTTCCTAAATCTTTTGAATTGGAAAGAAATAATACATACCCGGGTATTTCTTGGCATATGGCTACGCGTGACTGTTGTGTATCGTAAACAACACTTTAGAGTTTGATTACTGGAATTGACGCGTCACTAAAAGGAAGGTTTGTTTTTCGTATAATATTAAATAATTCCAGGTTTCCCTCGAGACTGAAACCAACACGATGTAAGAGTAAAGGCGAATTTAAAAGAATATTCTTGTTGTTTTATCTACGGATCAACACATATTTATCCGAAGATCTACAAGTGTGAATAAATAAATACCTTTTTCCGCTTGTTCATTTAGAGATTATGGATTTTGAAGAGGAGAATATCTTCAAAATTCAATTCTTTATAAAAATATAGGAATACTAAAATAATGCTAAACAATTAATTCACCAAAAGAAGGAACATTTTGAAACTATATTTAGATCTTTTACTAAATTATCTCTTATTAAATCTTTTAAATTAATATAAATTCAACGAAAGCAGAATACCTGCTAATGAGTATGGAATTGGATGTAATTACTTCGCTAAGAGGAAGGCGATGAAACAAAAGCATATAAAGTCAATAAAATTTTCAGTATTATTATCAGTATTTATAATAAATTTAAGAAGTTTAGGTAAAAATAAAAAAATTAAAAAGAAATTACAAACCAGTTACCCAAAACGGAAGACTTAAGAAATGAACCCTTCTCTTGCATTATTAATTAATTAATTGAATAAATTATTGTAACTTTTAAACAAACTGATCGTATCGTTAATGAAATGAAACTCTTTTATTTAATACATGGGTAGAGTGACTAATAATCATAAATTACAAGATCCAGTTATTCACAGATTTACAATAATTAAAAATAGATTTTATTAGAAATACGTTAGAAAATATTACGAGTATTTTTCGACTCACCTTGTACGCAAGTTTCCATTTCGCGTCGTGTTAAGCGTTTTTGTTTGTAGCTTGTTGCCATTCATACCGTTGTTGGCGCTATTCAGCTGACTGGCGCTCGTACGTGGCAGCCGTGCTGATAGATTACCGGTACGAACAACACCATTATTGCCACCAGCGGCGCTCTCCAAACTCCCCAAACAGAAGAGCAAACAGAAAAGTAACAAATAAATAAATGAAGATGAACGCGATGACGGTAAAAACAAAGTCAAAGATGACGTTAGCGGCAAGCGCAACGGACATGAATATGATGCAGCTACTGTTGCTCTTTTGGTTGCTGTTATTTTCCGAGAGGAATTAACAAGTTCAGCAGTGGCTGATGATAATGACGATGAATCTGCCGACAAATTCGATGAGCACTCGGAAGTTTGCATTGCTTCTCTCTTCTTTATGATGATGTTATTGATGATGGGATTCGTATAGAACCAGTTCTTGCATGATTGCCATTGCAGCAAGCGCATCAGCTGCGGCAAATAGTGCATATTGTTGGCCTTTAAGGCCGTCATGCTGCTGCTGTTAAATACGTGTTTAAAAACTATAAAAGTTCTTTTTTATTTATTTATTTTGCAATATTTTTCCACTCTTCTTGTTTTTGTTTATGTTGGGGTTTTTTTTTCTTGTTATGGTTTTGGAGGATAAAACATTTGAATAAGTTTATGTGTTTACTAATACACTTTTTAAAGAGCAAGAACAAACGTTTTACAAAAAATTAATAAACTAACTATAAAAAATATATATAAATGCAAATAACGCCGGCTTTGTTTTTATTTTAGTAATTTTTATAAGTTTTCAAGTTTTACTTATTATAATGTCGAGATTGTTTTTGAAAACAAATTCATCAAAAGTAATAAGAAAAAACTGACTCAGCAAAATTTTATGGGAATAACTAAAACTGTATGAAGCCGGTTTAACGGCCATACAACAATAAAATTTGAAGAAGACAAATTTTAGTTTTCCTTAATGTTTGATTTAATTAATTTAGTTTTATTAGAGGTTTTAAATTTGGTTTCCGTTTGATTTTTTGGTTAAAATTTAATTTTTTTTTCTTAATTTTCGCTTTTTCGCTTTATTTGATTTTTGTTAATTTGGAAGATATTTTTGTTGAACATCGGGGCATTACCAGTAATCCGCAAAGTACTATATTCTAACAAAAAGGTAAGACTGTAAGTCTGACCTTTATCTTATACTTGACATTGTTTACGACAAACTCATTGGATAAAATATGTCCACAATATAATCCTTATGGAGCCAGCAAAGAAAAATCTATGTAGCCCCATTGGCAATAGACCCTGCAATCATATTGACTATAAAATTGACAACTAGTACTTAGATGGAGAAAAACGTGGTTAGATCTTCCGTAATTGAAATGTCAATCAAATCAGCATTTCCACCGACAATGGGGTTACCTATTTTAATATTCATTACAACAATAACCGGATCAGTTAACAAATTTTTCGATTTCCAACCGCCCACCGAATCCATCATATTTAACAATAAAAACAATAATCAAATCAGCCATAAAGCCATTTGACTGTCACACTTAAATTGTTCGTTAATTATTTATTTTATTTCAAAATGTATTTGTTTATTTATTTTCCTTCTGAAATTTGGTAAAGTCGAATAAATTAATGTTATTGAAGTATTTCTGTTTTAAAACGTAATAAATTATCACGTATATTCGTGTTTTTCACAAATTTTTATGTATTTGAAACTGAATTTAATATAAAACAAATTTATTTAAAACTGTGTCGCGCCCTGAAGTCGCTCCCAAAACGCAAATTTAATTGTGTTATAATATCCGATATATTTTATTGAAATGATTGCATTTTTTTCAATGCAGCAATAGGAACGGAGAATAAAAGCCATTATGTATTTCTTTTTCACAAAGTCTGTAATAACTGCATCGTTAGTTTAATCTATGAAAAGACCGCAAGCCGACAATCAACTGTGTATTAACGAAAGAAACAAATTCCGCGAACGTTCACTTTTAACCACAAACACAAACACAGAACTGTGTGTATGTAACTTTTGCATTAATTATATTTTTTTGCTTTTAACCCTTTAAAATTCTCATAAAATTCTTAATCTTTTAAAAACAAAGTCAACTTAAGAATAATCTGGCTGCTCAGATATTTTTGTTAAAATTATGCAAAATAATGTGTCTATTTTTTCTTCCTTTCACTGAATGGTAATTTCCAATGATAATTTCAACTAAAATATCAAAACCGAATCAAACATTTATTATGATATTATCACTTCACAGCAAACCAAAATTTCCTTCTATTTACTTCACATCTAACGATATCTAACGAAATCTGAATTCTTTAATAATAAATATTTTTTGAATAATAATAAACGAAATCAAATTAAATATTTAGGTTTTCTTTAATCTTTTTTTTTTTTTTGTTAATATTGCGATAATTATTTCGGTGTTAATTTACGATAATGTTTCTCAGGAACTAGTTTTTTGAGATCTGGTTTAATTTAATTTTTTTAATTAAAGTATTCTTTCACGATTTTAGTTACGATAAAAGGCATAATCTAAACTTGAATTCTATAGATGTCTTTTGCAAGACAACTTTCATTTACATCTTTTGTCTGAGTTTTGTACCTTTTTACTTTAGTTTGTTTCTTAAGTCTTTTATATGAACTTTTTGTATCCACTCACTTTTATGTTGGTTTCAATTTGTTTTTTTTTTGTTGCTTTTAATATACTCTAACGTCACCGTTCTTATTTGTGACCTCTACTCAATTGACTTCCATCATCTGCACTAGCATTATTATATTGATATCAATGAAATACTAATAAATCAAGAACTGTAACTACGCCACCAACAATTACTACCCGAACAAAAATAAAACACTATCGAAAAATAATCGTGAGAAGAAAAAATAAAACTAGTTTTAATATTTCAACTGCATTTTTTTAAATTATACTGCTTTGATTTGGGTAAAGTTTTGAAGTTGAACAAATACAATGAAGAAATAAAACCAAAACAAAAAACAAAAAAAACAGAAAAAATGTTAAAACATTTCGAGAAAAATGAAAAACTTCAACAAAAATCTTCAAAATCATTTATACAGGTTTCACTTTCGGTCACAGCTTATTTATTTTATGATAACTCTCTGTCGAAAGTGCACAGATCGCATCATAAATAAGAAAAAATGTAAGAAGCATATCAAAAGCATAAAAAACAACGATTCACAATCACACACTTCACTACATTTCCAAAAATTTTGCATTAAAAATATGTATCGGTTTATCTTTCTTTCGAACATTTTTATGCTTTATATTTTATATATTTTAATATATTAATTTATTAAATCAAAACTTTATTAATTTAAGAAAAATAATTAATATAAACCGATCCATTTCTTACATGTGCGTTCAGACGTTTACATTAAAATGAGAAAATATTAATTCCGCACTGCACAACCGAACGGCTTAAAAGTCGCAACTATTCTGTTAACAACATCGTCAGCTGCAAGCAACATTTGCTGTGTTACTGCTGCTGTCTGATAGAGACTGAGTGCTGCTGCTGCTGATGCCAAGAACTTGTTGAAGGTGTTGAATTTTCGTAAAACCATTTACGAAAGTAAAAGTTAGCAAAAGCGCGAGCTGTAAAGCAAGCGCGAGAGATAAAACAGCAAATACTCGTGCAACACACTGAAAATGCATTCAACTTCCGCGGGTAATCAGCGCAACAACACCACAGAAGCCACATCAATAACACCAACATTTTGTAGTGCCACACTCACCAAATTCACCCCATTAATTGCCAACACCACCATCATCAACATCATCATCACTATCATTACAAACTAGCAGTAATAACAGAAACGAAAACAAACAAATAAATAAGAAAACAAATTTTGGAAAAGATATTTCTACAACTCAAACCGTTTTTGTTTAAATAACGCAGTACACACTTGTACCTGTTCTTTTTATTTATATTTGCTACCATTGTTTTTGCTGTTGTCTGTTTTCGTGGTATATACATGGTATACTCGTTTGCAATGGTCAAAGAGCATGAAAGTAGATTTCTGCTAGCGTGACTTTAATTGAGGCAACGGCTAAGCGCACGCCGGATGCGGTATAATTCCGCTCTCAATCGGTCCATTCATCGATGAATAACTGAATATATAAATTGAATACATATAAGCAGTTCTAATTTTGAGAGAGAAAATAAAGATAAAATAAAGAGGAAAACGTAAAAACCGAAGGCAAAGAGTAGACAAGCTAAACCATTAAAGCCCGTCCAAAAAGAGCCGAATGAGTGAAAACAAAGATTGTATTTGTTGTTTTTTTTTTTTGGAATGCAAGCACCTTTGTGATATGCTTTTGTGGAACTGATATTTGTGAATGAAAATTTTGGTTAAAAAAAATTTTCGAGTAAAAAATATTTTAGGTCGGAAGTGTTAAGAATCTTAGATGTCTCTTAATTTTTAATAAATAATAAAAACAGATATTTTAAATGATGATAAAGTATAAATAATAAATATTGTTTATTAAAATATGTTTTATTAATTAAAATTTAAATTTAATTATATATTTGAAATAAAATAAATATAAAATAAATAGAATAAACACTTTCGTATTTTTATTATTAAAATTGAAAATAACTAATATATTTCATTACAAAAAAATAGTCATTTTGTCCAGCCATATCGATACATCTTTAATCCATAGACTGATCCAAGATATAGTCCCTTTCTGCCTCGGGATTAATAATTTTTGAATATGTGGTCAATGATCTATGGCTCGGAGTTAATGACCTTTCAGAGCGGGCCAATAATCTTCCGTTCCGGTTCAGTGAGTTTCAACTAGACATCAATGTATCCATACACCAAATTGTTCATTATACTTCATAGCTCTAAAATATATTTTAGAGAACGCTTTCCTTGTAGGATTACCAAAGTCGTAAGGCCTAGGCTGATCGAAAATTTAAAACACCAAGGTCCAACAAGCTGAAAGTATGCCAAAACATGCATGATTATTTAAAACTCTTAAACCTCATAATATCAAGAAATTAATCATGATATTTTAGATCTATCAATAGCCATAATCATGATATTTTAGATCTATCAATAGCATCCATAATCTCAAGTCTAATCACACAAATTAGTACCCTTCTTTGTCTTCCATTAAGCTCGAGCCTTTATCGCATCTACAAGCGTTGATTATTACTGCATACTTTAATTTTTGTTTACATGAAACAAAGTTCCAAAATCTTTAAAGTTCGCACTTTTATGTGTTCTTACTATATACTATTCCATATCTAGTCGGAGCTTTAGTTGTCTTTTAAATTGGCTATTTTGACAACTTTAGGTATTCGTTCGATATTAATAAACATTTATTCTGCTCTTTTGGCTTTCTATTTATTCCTCGCTTATTTTCTGTCATCTCGCCTATGCCTTGCCTATTTTTTTTGTTTCCCAACCATTCGCGGTTAAAAGACTTTTGCAAAATCTTCGAATATAAGCTTTCAATATCGTTATTGTAATTATCTCTTCGATAAATCGATAAATATCATGTGATTTTAGCGATAAAAAACCACATATATAGACATAAATACATACGTAAGAGTATCTTTTGTTTTATTATCTTGACGATTTATCTTTCTCTTTCACGTTTTCTTTCTCTCGACTGCTCTTCTGACCAATTTTAAGCTTTGAAAAATAAATCTCCGGCGACAGAAGCAATGCGGGAATGATCGAGCCAATGAACAATCGAATGAACGAACGAGTGAACGAACGAACAAACAAACGCACGAACAAACGAACAGCCATATCAAATAATAATAGACAGACATATCAAATAAAATCGAGCTGAATAAAGTCGATTACGATGATTCCACGAAAACTGGGGCAGTAGCTCAAGCCAGTTTATATAGCCTGGTGTCACAGGCTTTGATCCACGATGGCGATGATGATCGTAGTGGCTGCTGGCGATGTGACCAATTTGGTCTATACAGAATTACTAGATTGGAATAAGCGAAGAAAATTATGCTGTTGTTGCTTTTTGTTCTTGTTGTTTGTTACATATTTTGATGTATTTTATAAGAATTGAAAAACATTTGTATTTTAAATTCCGAATAGCTTTAAAACTGAAGAGAATTAAGCCCAAATTGTCAGATTTTTTAAAATATATCCGAATTTATCTCCTTCTTACTTATCTGAAATTTTACTACAATTCGACAAATATTTTTATCATTTGATGCAATACAATACTTGACTACTGCCATCATCTCTTAACATTATTTCTCCTCTTCTTCTTCTCAGTGGTTTAATTACAATCTAATTCTCTACAAAATTATTTTCAAGAAATTACTAAAGAAACATTCCTTCCTTCTTATTTGTTTTTTTTTTCATTTCCCGTTTTTGTCAATTATTTTAGTTAATTTTAATTCAAACGAACTGTCAAACATTCGTCCGGTGGCAGTAGTTCGAGTATGTTCGACACTAGAAATCATTTAGCAATTGTTGTTTGTGTAGAGATCAAAAAGCGGCAATATTTGCCATAATTTCATTAAAACAAACCACAAACTGACAGCAATACACACACACATATAGACTATTAAAACTGATTCTGTTACATTTTCGTAATTGCAATAGCAGTAATTTTGTATTGCTGTTTATTGTTATAGTTATTGTTATTCACTGAAATGTTGTTGAGTGACTATTATTTATTTCAGTTTTGTTATAGCCTTTTCTGTATTTTTCACATGTGTGTCTTGTATTTCGTATGAAAGACATTTTAAATTTTTTAATTATATTATAATTCTTTAATGCTCTTATTTTTTTAATTATTCTGCAATCTTTTATTTCTTTTATATTTTTTTTTATTTTTAAATTTGCAAAATTTGCAATAATTAAAGGAAATTATGCAATTTTGTGACCAAATCAACAAAACAACTATATGTCATGGAAACTTAGTCTACCAGAAAAATTCTAAAATATATTTCAGTAATCAATATTTTCTACTTTTTTAAATAAATTCAAATTTATTTTAATTTCGACTTTATCAACCGAAATAAAAGCATATGATCGAGACTTTCGAAAAAGAATAATTTATCTCAGAAAAATACTAAACAACAAAAACTCCTGTGGTCGACGTCCCCAAAATTTTGCAACCTCCTTTAACCTGTCCATTACAAATAGCTGTGTACTGTGCCACACAAAAATAACCCTGCAACCTCAACCCTCCAACAAGCTCTCAGCCTTACCCGAACTCAAATAAGTTCACCACCTCTAACAAGAATACTACGATCATTCCTTCAGCAATGCAAAAAATGCAATTGTCGACCAACGAGGAACACGAGTTTAGACAAAACTCTGACTAAAGAAAACCACAACAACAACAACAACAATCTAACCTAAAAGCTCAGTTAGTGCTTAAGCCGATACCGCTGATTGCGTTGGAGCAATTCCTCTTATTTAGTTGCATTGACGATTTTCTGTTTTTGTTTTCTTTTGTGTTGTTGTTGTTTTCCTCTTTGATTTATTTTAGAAAGTCATCGTTCAAGTTACGTTTGACTGCGCCCAAAGCGTGAGCCTTTTATCGATAGTTTATGCCTCGATATTCGAATAACTTTTACAATATGCAATTTCAAGCAACATAATGTATGTAGTCGGTAAACTTTTTCACAATATCATGCACCGTATGAAAATAGCACCTGGGCAAGAAACGCCCCCACCAATCCAATTCGGTTCTCTTTCATTTTCATTTAGTGCACCACACGCCCTTTCTTTTTCTACTACTTCTTCTATTTCTTTTCACACAAATCCTTCTAATTCATCTCCGTCACGAATATCAAACGTGCTACAGATAACCCTCGTAAAGCAGAGTAATTAAGCCTCATGTGGTAGAAATGGTTTTTGTTAAAAAAATTAATAGGTTGGGTTTCTTATAATTTATATAATTAAAATAAGACTGAGAAAACCATTATAGTTTCCTAAAGAAAATTGCATAATTATAGAAAAATTGTTTTAAAAATAATTATAAAAACAATAATTTATTAGAAAATTTCAAAAAATAACAGACTGCACTAAAGAACACTTACCCCCCCCCCCCCTCCCATCACCTTCCAAAAAAAACACGGTGCGGTCCGAAATTTTATCGGCAAGCAAGAATTCCTTTGAATGCATTTGGCAACGTTGCGTTTCTTGATTTATTTCATTCATTAACGAACGATCTCGAAATTAAATATTATTCCATTAGTCAGTGAGTTGCTCGATAGACAAGGAAAATTTATATGGAATAAATTATTTTATATATAAATATCACGTTACGTTGCACATTGCATGATGGCCATAAGCAACATTTTATAATTGCAATGGTTCATATTTTTTTCAAAATAAATATACTTATATAAAATTAGGTCTTCCTTATCTAATTTTACTACATCAAATAAATTAATTTATACTCTACCGCCATCATTAAAAATCCATATTTGATTTTTTCAGTTAAAGAAAGTCAAGGAAAGTACTGGCCCAGTCTTTATTGAAAATCTCTCAAGTATTGCAAATGCAATGCAAATTTGCATCGTATTGTTTCGATTCATTAATTTCCTTCTTCGAAATGTATTTTATTGATCTTGAAACGATTTAAAAAATTTTATTAGAGTTGCTTCTGTAGCTTCTTCTGTAGCTTCTGTAGCCACAGTTTTCTACTTTTATTTTCTGCTGCGACTGCACACTGACCACTGGGCTACTGCGGGTCTTATTATGAATTTATAACGGTACATTTCTATTAAATAACACTACACATATGAGTATCTCAAGAAAAAGGCATGCATAGATTATAAGTATTCAAATCGTTTTAGCATTTTTCTATTGTTTTTTCTTCTATCGTCTTTGATTTGCGACACCAGCTATCGATTGTGCTAAGCTCCTTTTCCTGCTGCTGCCATTTGCAAATTAACCGGCTTCCATTATATTGATGATGTTGCTCTACTTTTCATCGGCTATACAATAATATTTTGCAATACAATACAATACGATACAATAATTTTTTAGTAAAAAACATTTTTTTACTATCAATTTATTTTATTAGTGAAAATTTATTTTATTAGTGAAAATTTATTTTATTGGAAATAATATTTATTCTTGTGAACTAAAATTTGATCGTAACTGGCTTTGTTTATTGATTACTAACATTTATATAAAGATTTTAAGAATAAACAAGAAAAACAAAGAAATATATAATAAATATATTTCTTTTTTAAGTTAAAACATATCTGAAATTTCACAATGAAATTAAAAAGTTAATCATAAAATTTTCGAGTAAAATAATTATCAATTTTAGCGTAATCTTTTTTGAAAATATGTATATATCCTTTTTCGCTAGAATTTCAAAATTTTTCAAAACTATATCGAAAATTACTTTTCATTCTGTTTTTCTCATTTTTCTCATTTTAAAAAATCTTACTTTACTAGCGTTTACTTAAAACAATAATAACATTTACCGGTTTGAAATAATCGTAAATATACGGAGTTACATTCTTGCTCGATGTTGTTTCTATGATCAGTCTTGTTGTTGTCGTTGTTGTTATTGTTCCAATTGCTTTTACTATTAATAACCATTATTGTCCTTATGGTTATGAGACATAAAACCACTGCATGGGATTTTAACAATATCGAATACACGCAGATCTAACAAAAAAGGAAAAAACAATGCGTTAACGTTAAAAGCCAAGCAAGAAATCAACTAACTTGGTAGATTGTTAGAGCATTGGGTCGATTGGGTTGGTAGATTCCGTTGGTTAATGGTTTGATATTAGATTTTATCCACTGTTTATTTGTTGTTATATTTGCTTCTTCTCTTTCGTCTGGTCTAGCAGTCTGATATCATGAGAAAGTATTTGTTGCATAATAATGACAAAAAGAACAAAAACGTCGCGAACTAAAAGCGCACCAGTTACCGGTCAAGCCTAAATGCATGAATAGATCGCCGAAGTTATAGCAAAAGCATTGATACGTTGTTGCCACACACGTAATTATGAATCGACCCAAAAAATTTTTGATATCGTATTGTTATCTTAACACTACAATCACGTTAAGTACGACTAAAGAGGCCTAATATATGGACAATATTCATTGAAGAAATTTTCTATAGCTGCGAGTTATTATGTCCGATAAAACGATGGTAGCATTTCTCTTATCGAGGCGTAACATGGGTAACATTTTTCTTATTGTTTCTCTGTATACATAGTAGGCATGAATGTATTTATATGTACGTAATGTGAATGAATGTATATTTTTTCTTATAGTTTATTCTTTTATTTTATTTAATATAGCACAGTGTGAATTATTTAATTTATTGGAATTCGGAATTTATTTATTATATGAAATATTTATGAACAACCACAACACCAGCAACAACAACAACGCAACATAACGCAAGGGAGTATATAAATCTACGGGCTATCACAAACACGCACAACATCACAAAATCCATTCCGCATTTAAAATTGCAAAAACATTTCTCTTCAATTCAATTCAATTGCAGTTTAGGAATCTCATCGAATATTAATCAAACATGAAGCTTATATTTCTATATTTTACGCTCACGCAATAGAGGAAACCAAAATCAACGTCAATCAACAACAATAATCGACATGAAGAAAATTATACAAAACACAACAAATATTTTCATTTTACAAATAAAAGCAAACGAACGTACAAGAGTTAGCGTATAAGCTTACGATATAATAGCGAGCTTGGTTTAAGATGCCTGCAGCGTAACTATAACAACAACAACAACAGCGATAACAACGACGGCGTTTGCTAAACAAAAGACGTGAAATAGTTAAACGCTTGCAACTTGGATCGTTGAAATTTTGGTAGGTGGCAAAAAATTCAAAGGAAGCTGTTTTTAATCACGTATCACGAATGTACAGTTTTTGATAAATTCTCAAAACAATGAATAAATTCATTCCGTTTCATTTCAACATAAACACTCTTTTAGAATTAATTTTCCAAATATTTTAAACTTTTTATAAGAACGTAAAAATTTAATATGAAAAACATATTGCATATGTTGTTTTATCAATGCAATATTTATTATTAATTTAATAATAATATTTTAATTTAATATAAATAACTTAAAGCAAGAATTTGAAGCAAAATTTTACGCCTGATCAAATTATTTAAAACTTAATAAAAAAATTTAAAACTGCCTGCGCGGGGAGGCGTTGCGTATTATCCTGCTAAATCAACCGTGTTCACTCGAAAATATAATGCAGTAATATGACTAAGTATCGCTCTAAATTCAGGAAGTTTTGGATCTCATATTGCAATACATTGTGTTTGTTGATGGAAAAGAAACCAGGAAACAAATTTTGTGTCATAAAAACCAAAAGGCTAAAGCTAGATTAATTAATAAATTATTAAACCCCAATTAATTATCACCGGATTTAAAAATTATGAATTAATAAATAAATATTAAATAACTTAATACCCAATAGGTCGCAAACAAAAACTAAATTGAGTTCATGAAATATCAATAAATTTCCAGCGAAAAAATGAAATTAGTCCCGAATCTTGAACGGAATTTAAAGAAAAACTCAAAAAATTTGAGTAAAGCCCCAAATTTTTTAGCGCTATAAATAAATTTCCAATAAACATTAAAACTTTTAAAACATGTTTTACCAAGTTCGAGCAACTTGGAGAAACTAATTTTGGAAATTATAGAATTTGTATGGATCATTTAATATAGTCATTTAACACCAAAAGAGCTGGAGGAAATTTCATAACAGCGAAGTAACATGCGCTGGTGCTAAACACTTTGCTTTTATGAAATTCTTATTTTGAGATGTCTGCGAATGAGCGAATATTAAGAACACTTCATTCCAATACTGTATCGAATTCTTCGAAATAGGCGACACTTTTGTTCAATCTTTTTATGAAAAAATTAAATGTAAACAGCTGAAATGTAAACAATAATTAATGTATTGTAGTTCAGCTAAACATATATGTACGTATGTGTGTCTCTTCGTACATAATATACGGCGTATTCATTAATTTTGATAAAATGCTCGCTTGGCTGAAAATTGAAGCGTTCAAATGAATAAACAAACCCAGACAATAAAAGCAAATTAAAAATTGTTGACAAATTCTGAACTCGTTGTTTCCAAGAGGCATACGAGTTTGTTATAAAAGAATTTATCTATAATAGTAGTTTTCTTTCTTTATTGTCAATAAAGTACCCGTGGTGGGGTTTTCCCCGACTAACGATAAAAACCAAAATTTTTAAAAATTACGGAAATCCGTGTTTTCAAGCTTCGTTCGTTATTTTGCTACCAACTGTCTAAAAAGTATATTAAGGAAATTTTTTGTGCAAAATAAAATAATTAAATTATACAAATTGAGAGCGGAATCTTTACTATTCAATATTTTTTACTGAGTTCCGTACGTGTTAAAAAATGAAAAGAGTTTCATAAAAAAATTGTTGTAAGCAATTACTTTGCATAGCTTGATAAAATAAAATGACTATTCAGCCCATTTTGAGCCATAGCAAATTGCTGATAGCGAGAAACTGAAAGCGTTGTTCTAAAGAAGAAATTATAAAAAGTTAATAAAACAAAACAGAAGGGCAAAGCCTCAAATTTAACCTCGATCTAGCCGAAATTTATATACCCTACACCCATTATATAAATTTTTAGATTTATTCTAATGGATGGAAACAGAAAATCAGATGCACACTCTGTCGTAATATAGGTCCCAACACTATATCAAAGTAATAAGGCTGTTATGGGAATTGTGGAAAAAATAATAGATTTCTGCTACCTCTGTCGCCGTCATAAAGAAAATGTCGCCGAAATTTTCTACTTTTGCCATAGCTCTTTTTTCTTTTATAATTGAAATCAGTCCTGGCATTGCCAAACAAATTTACTCTCTCCCTCTCTTTCACTGTGCACACTGCAGAATTTTGACGTATATCCAAGACCAATGTCGCAGGATATTTTCCATCCGTTTCTAATATTATTGTTAACTTTAGACCCGTTCCTGTTATATTTTCTCCTAACACGATGAACTCAAATATAAAAGTTTAGCTTCCAATTCATTCTACAAGCTGAAGAAATAAGCTGTAGACACTGATAAACAAATATTAGCTTCCAAAGGTAGACGTGTCTTAGGACGATTTTCCTCATTTTTAATGCCAAACAGCTTAGGAAGACGGAAAATTATCATGTCATGAATTCATGAGAGAATTTCGTGGCAATACCAGGACTACACCAAATAAGTGGCTGGGTCGGAATATTTGATATATACTGTCATGTTTCTACATCTGTCATGCCACTCTTTATATGTTAAAAACGAGAGCCCAAACTTAACATACTTCCTACGAAAGTAGAGTATAAAAACGAACAATACATCTAATGAGCGAAACACTAGCATTTTTTCACATCCTCCAACACTCGGAAGCAAACAATGATAAAAATGTTCACGATTTTTATACTTTTGTGATCAAAATAGGGCAGAATTATTTTTAGGAGAAATAGTTTATCAAAACAGCACTGCTAATCAACCAAATATTTCACGCTTACTTTTAGTTAATTTATATTAACTTCATTTCACTTATATTTTATATTATATTTTACATTTTAATTTACATTTAATACTAAATTTTATTATTTACAAATGTTGTATAATAAAATTAAAGAGTAAATCCAAATTTATCCCATTTATTTAAAATTATCGCCCTTTAAGGGTTTGCAAAATATTTAAATCACCTCATTCTAAACCAATAAAATTCGCGAGGCAACACTGACAATTCTAATTTGAAAAATTATACTGTTGCGTTCGGTACTTCACGAAGGAATCTCAGCGTTGCCGCTGATTTCAGATTATTGCAGTTTTAGTCAAGAATTCATAGCATACCCAATCCAATGGATTACAAAGAGTAATCATCCACAATATTATATGGTAAATAAAACGAATAGAGCTTCTAATTCTCGGTCTCTCTCAACCAAATTTATAGTTTTGAAGACTAAACTTAATTAGGTCTAAACCCTAAAGCATCAGACATAGAAATACAATAATTAGTTCTGACCCCGTTTTTATTGTCAACCAAACATTCTCCTTAAGAGCCCTTTTTCTCAATCTGGCAACATCTCCCTTTGCGTATAACGAACTATTTCAATTCGAACTAAACAGTACAGTTTTTCCGTTCAACGGCGTAGCTTGTGAACCTTTTCGACGATTGCCTTCTTGGTTTAAAAACTACTGGTGTTTCCACTTAGGATTTATAAGAATGGATACAAGCAATCCTTATCAGAAAATGCATTCAGAAATGAATCAAAGCAATCGGGATATGATGTATGGTGCCTCCAGTCCACCACTCTATTCGTCTTCCGAACAGCAAGAGGTCACTGGAACTGCGCAGCCAACGCAGATTTCAGTTTTACAACAGCCGGCCCGGCATGCAATGAATTATAATCCGCCCGTTGGACCACAATCTACAGAGCTAAATTGTCCTCAATGTGCGGCAAGGATTAAGACCAAGGTGCGCCATCGTGCCAACACAAAAACTCATTGCATGTGCTTATTACTTGCTTGGACAGGGTAAGCTATAGTGTTTAGTAGCGACGCAATATGATCGGAATTAATATATATGTATATATATATCATAAATTTTATAAAATGACGTAACGTTCTCCTCCGACAGTTGTTGCTGCTGCCTACCATATTGTATGGATTCGTGCCGAGACGCCAATCACTTTTGTCCACTATGTGGAGCCTTCGTTGGAACCTATCATTCCTAGAAATTTGAAAATTTAATTTACATAATTTATACATCTAAGAATGTATCCTTGAATTATGGACTTTATGATCCATCTTGGTCTTTATTTCCTGAAGTAACGCCCTTAATGGGATTGAGTAATTAATTTTAGTATGCATTAAAAGAGTAATTTCTTAATTTAGTCTTTATTACAACACCCTTTTCGAAATTCACCACAAGGTTATGACAACTCAGGGAGTATTGAAACCTCGTTTTTCCAATTGAAGACTAACAAATTTGGATAGTCGCGCGGGAGAAAAATTAAAACATTAATAATCTGTAATTTGAATACAATCCATTGTATTTATTTAATTTGCTCATTTAATAAAACTAAAAATCAGATAAATTTTAGTTATTTTTCATGTTGTTTACACAATTGTTTGGGGCGTCAGGGGACAATGGAAGGCTCTTACGAGCTACCCAGTTAGTAGAGTATTTTGGAAAGTAAATAAGAACATCTAAAATGTGAGTATATTTAATTGAATTTGGAAGTAATTGCTTTAGGACCTTTTTTGATTATAAAATATTGACAGATTACAAACTTACTAATACACAAATCGCATAACAATTCTATCTTTTTGGAAAAATAGGTTATACATTTCTATCTATAAATCGAGAGAAATTGTAATGGATAAATTTAAAAGCGCTGCCGAATTTTTATTTTTATAAGAACACGTTCCAAAAAAATTGTTGGCCCTTTAATTAACTTCAAAATCTACATGGACGTTAGATAATATATATACATTACTCTAATATTTACTAACCAGAAGTTACAACCATTAACGGGATACCATTGATGCCTTCGGTACACCTCAACGCTAGACCACCCAATCATGCGATCTTAAATTTACCGACGAACGTAATTCTCCCACGTGCTTGTAAAATTATGAAAATTACATTCTAATAATTAAAAAAATGATACTTAGGAAAATTAAAGCTAGACAACCTATTATTTAAAAACATCTCGCTTATGAAGTCTGATGTACGTATGAAGTCTTGACATACATATACTTGACAAGTCGTCATACATAGTGGTATCGAACATCATGATAGAATGTCCGTCCCTAAGGGATATCGAAGTGTTGACAATAAATTAAATTAATCAAAACCAATAAGATTTTATCATTTTAAGACAACTGATCTGCAACGATCCCACCATCCTTCCTCTGGACTGACAAATAAACAAGAGCGCTCCACCAAAACAAGCCGCGAAAATTGTGTAACAAAACATACTTTTCCAAATTTATTCTTTGCTTTAAACCGAGTTTTTGATTGACTTGAGTGGCATAAGGAGAAAATCTGCAACCACCCACCCTGTCCACATTACACTAATCTATAAAAATACATGTACGAAATAAATAATGGAATTTTTTGAATGCGTTTATTGATCTGAACACTCAAATGGGTGACGATGACTTATTTTGGAAACTGGAACATCGCCTTAGGAACCTTTCAAATATCCAAAACAAAAATATACAAAACGCAGATATGTATTTAATTTTATTTCTATTAATTTATAGTAAGTGTTTAAATTGCTTCTGAGAAAGGGGCGGGGAGAGGTGTTTAAATAAAATAATGGTCACATTGCTGCAACGATGTCGAAAGTAGTGCAACATTTTGCGACACGATGCAATCTCGATTTCAGTTAGTGGTCTTGTTGAAACTTTGTTAACTGAAAAACCGTATTTGATAAACTTCTTTTTGTTGACATGTCGTCAACGACTTCTGTTGGATTTTGACTGTGTCCAGTAAGATGTGGTCCAGTTTAGGAGCGGTTTATTCTTCGCTTAAATTGAGCAGTCAGCAACAGCTCAGTGATACCGTCGTGTATAAAATACGTTTCAAGTTTTAAGAGTTGGTTTTTTCGGCCAATTGTTATGGTCATATTTTCAAAATTTGCAATGCTGTTGATTTCAGAAAGCAAAAAAATGTATTGACTGAACTTAACCAAAATCCACTCATACAATGTATAAGAGGACAATGACCGAATTAAAATGTTGGTTCGAATTACAATCGGATTTGGTGGCCTAAAGGACACCTGAGACAAAAACGGAATTGTTTTTATCTTTTTTTCTGAAACTTAGTTGCATTCAATTTATGCAAGCGTGTTTATCAGTAAGGAAAATTAATTGAACAATGGAGATGGCGCCAATTTTAATGATTGAGAAATAAACGATTTTTTAGTTTATATATAAACAATCATTACAGACTTTCATATGTAAAAATATAGCATTCTTGATCACAACTCCATAAAGGAACTTAAATACAAATGAATTCCATTAGCCGAATTTTGCTTTATCCACAGGGGAGCACATATTTCGAAGGTTCACCCTACCAAAATTTTTCTCTTTTTTTGTTGTTGATAACGTTTTGCTTAGCAATTGGCATTTAAATCGTATATGCTGCTAACTTTCGGGTACAATTATGTGATCGATAGTGGAAAATCACTGTCAAAAAAGCGAGTACTTTTGGATGTGTTCACGCTATTAGTCAAGAAATAATGAGAGCTGACTTTTACCAAACTACCATTAATTCCTAAAATCAAATAACTATCGTAACTTTAACAAGCAAAGTTAACAAGTACAACAACGGTAATTTCAGTCGGAAACATACTAAAACACTAAAAAAGTAGACATCACGTGTCCTCCATGTGAAGAAGTCACAATGAGTATAATAACACACCAATGATGAATCATAATAGATTGCCGTTAAACTTGCGCTATATAAACGACGTAGTTTCTTTATTCTCTTTAAATAATTGCTGTGTTCGTATGATTTTGGCCCATAAATAATTAAATTTAAACATAAATGTATTACGATTTCAAGGTTTGAATTTAACGCCTTTTTTCGATATTGGCAACGCTCCCTTAGTTTCCTTATCAGCTGTGCTAACTTTATTGTTTCTGGCATTTTCTCTTCACATCATTTTTCGCGACTTTACTAGCTGTTACTGGTTCTCGTAGACGACGCTGTTCAAGTCAAATTTGCGCGTACACATTCATTCAACATTCGTGGTTTTATCCGTTGAGTTTATTTGGTGCATTTTTGCTGAGAAATTGTTACTAAAATTATTTACTAATAATAATTATCAAGAATAAAAAAATAAATGAAAATAAAATATCAATTTGACGTTACGATATAAAAATGTTTTATTCCTTAATGAATAGGAATTAAAAAGAAAGAAAAATATGTCGAATGAGAAAAACGATTCAAAGCGTTGGATAGAAATTACTTCAGCAACGCATACGACAACATACGCGACGCAAGTAGAGACAGCAAACAACATTCCATTATTGTCTTATGAAGAGAGCAAAAATCTGGCCCTCAGATCATCAAGGCTAGCAGCATATACAGTCGTTGCACCACCACTACAGACTTTAACAGCAAAAACAACGACGGCATTAAGCAATAAAGATGGAACTGAGAAGTGCTCTGATGTGGATTCAGGTATAAAAGAGTTTTAGTAGTTTTGGTCGTGTGCTGATACTATTTTTGTATGATTTTAATTTAGAATGGAAAAATAAAATAATTATCTGATTATTATTTAAACTTATGATTATATATTTCATCTGTTTGATATAAAAACTCGAACGGTTTTGCAGAGCGTGTTGTGCAACGCGTAACAGCTCGTCCAGGCCGGATCCAAACACAAATAGCAAAAATCTCATACTCGTGTAAAGACAAAATTCCACAACTAGCAAAGCAGTCAGTGAAACCTGTAACCGTAACGACACTTGCGCAACGTCTTTGCCAGCAAAGCAGCACGCCGTCAACATCGCCATGTCAAAAACTATACGACGATGAGAAAAAGAAAAATCATAGCGAACAAGAAATGCTTGAATTGAATGGTATTCTTAAGGAAGTAACGCCAAATGCTTGCCAAGTAAAAGAACCAGCTGGAAGTGGAAAGTCTTTAATAAGTACATCCCATAAACAATTATCAAATGAGGCAGCAAAAGAAAATATTCCATTAATTGCGTATGAAGTGCCGGAACAGAGTGAATCTTCAGGTTCGTCTTCACCGACATATTTCAAAACATCATTCCAAAGAAGCAAGACTGATTTTAATTTGATTACAACGAATAGAACCGAAACTCATAGGCGCAATTCTGATCGAGTAGTTCCCAGTAAATCCCGTTCCAAATCCAGTCAATTACCAGCTTTAAAACTTAGTGAAGCTGGTAGTAGTCCGGAAAAGAAAGTCTCATCACGAAATCGTGAAGAAACTCTACGATTCATGGAGGAGCAACGTAAGAAACGTTCCTTGGAAGCTTTTAATACCTATCGAAGTCAGATGCAATCCGCCAAGGAAAAAGAAAAAATCAAACAACGTTTGGAATCATTGCGAAAACAATCACGAAGGATTGTACGTAAAAACATACAAAAGAAGCAAGCTTATGCGCAAAAACAAGTGGAAGATGTTGCTGAAGGATTAAGCTTAATTAAAACAGTCAAAATGGATTTAAAACAGAAGGACACACAAGAGGCAGGAACCAAGATTAATGCAGATGATTCGAAAAACTTCATGAAATCCCACCTCCAAACAGAGGAGACAAATGAAATCGAAAAGTCAAAAGAACAGAAAAATTGTCTTCCACAAGGTTGCGATATTAAACGCGAAGGAAAAGATAAAACATTAACTAGCGCTCTAATGGATAATCAGAAACGTATTGGATTACTTCGTAAACCAGAGATAAAAAACCATTCATTTAGCGCTATTAAAGGATTCAATTTCGATAAAGAAAATGCTACCTTGAAATTATTAATACCCAAAATTTCTGCTCATCATGACGGCGGCCTGAGTGCTGAGAATAAACTTACCGCTCCGCCATGCGCACCCCAAACACGAGAGAGCATTGTCGATGAAGAGCTACAGGAACAACAACAATTTCAAGAGAAAGAGCAACGATTAGATGAAAGCAAAGGAATGCCTACGGACCAAATTCCTCACAAGAATGAGGAACAACAACAGACACAAAATGTTTCACAAGAAAAAGAAAATATTCAGAAGCCTACAGAATCCCACTCATGTCGATCTTCGACGTATGATTTAGAGGTACCTTCGGCTTATTTGAAAATAAGTGCTACACTTCATGAACAAGCCACTCAAATAAATGACTCTCCTAGCCTTATGGCTGTCAATAAGAATGAACAATTGGAAAAAAATTCCATACAAACCGCCAATACAGCATCCAATGAGCTCAACGAACTGCCATTTTGGCTGAGACCCAGTGCTGTTCAAATTTATCCTTTCAATTTTATTATGGCTGTTCGCCGAAAGTTGGAGGCAATAGTTAATCCACCACAAATGGCTGTTACTACTTGGAGCGTAACAAAAACAGAGAATAAAACTACCAGTACTTGCGCTGAAAATTTAGATATGAGATTGCCATTAAAAATTACCGAACTTCCCACATGCTCTAGAAAAAATCCTCAAAAAAATTATTGCCATGCAAATTCAGGCGAAGATACGGATTCGATAGAGAGGAGTAGTTCGAGCTCTAGAACTCATATCATTCACAAAACAAGCGATAGGAATATACCACAACTTTTGTCTAATAAAGGAGACTGGGATGACGAACTACATGAGAGAAAGCTACCTTTAAGATCTGATACTGTATCGAATTTAACAACAAATTTCAGTTCTATGAGTTTGGAGCTGGTAGCTTCCAACAATAGCTCCAAAATTGCTCATAAGAAATCTATAACCAAGGCAAATTTATCTCAACCCTGTAATATGAAATCAGAAACTGTAAACGATGACACAACAATATCGAGTTCTGTTTTCAACAGTCCCGAAAAGAAGTATAGCCACCTTGGCTTAGATAATATGGAATCCCTTAAAACACAACAAAAGCCACCACTTAGTCCTCTATCTATGGAACACATTAATAATTTAAAAATAAATAGTAAGTCTTCATCTACAACCTCCAGTATTTCCAAGCATTCGTCGAGCGCCACAAGTAAGCCTTATGTAGAAAATAATCAGGAAAATCCAATTAATAATAATGAGATTGAAGTTGATTTTAATAGTTTGCTTCAAGATTTTAATCGAAGTCTATCGCAAGTAATAGAGGTTAATCAGCAATTAAGGACTACTATCGATAAATCAAATAAAATATGTAGCATGGAAAATAAACAAAAGCATAGTGGTTCCAACGAAGAAATATATTCAACAGATTTCGAAAGTGCTAATAGTTCTCTCACAAATGATGTCTCTAGACAGCAAATTGCGACAACATATGTTAAGAAAATCCCTAACAGAAAACTTTTTGAATTGAATTCCGTAAGGCCTTTAGATGGTTATTCGGTATCCGATGATGGAAGTAACGGATCCAGCAAAAGGAATAAGCACCTAAATTTAAACCTGGATCTGGACCTAAACGAAACATGTAGTGAATCGACAGAAAGCAGCAGCATTTTCCCCCGGATTACTTTGTCTGTCGATAGACTGAGAAGGCATAAGAAAGATGGGACTACCAAATGTGTTTCAGCACGAGAAACTGCTGCGTCAGATGAGAAGTGTGTAGGAGGAAATCCAAAAAATGGGTGGCCAAATATAGAAAATGTAGAAAAATTAAAAGAGAACATGAAAATATTGCATGAATCTGGTTTAAATGAAGAAAAGCAGAAGCTAATTACGAAGAACTACACTGCAGTATTACAGATTTCAGATAAAACTAATAAAAATATAGAACAAACATGCAAAGAATTAAAGGAGCAGAAGCAAGGAAAGAAGGAGGATTTCCAGACTTTATATTTATTAAGTGAAAGAAATCAGAACAAGGAGAAGTCTTGCTCAAAAATTGATCCAGCAGATATTAATAAAGCTGACGAATATGTAAAAAAACAAATCTTACACAGTCGTGATGAATCTGTCTCTCTGCAATCTCGGTCTCCCTCAGAGTCAGACACTGTCACAATCCGGAGTTCGATAAGCGAAGAACAAAGTGCGAGCGATTCACGCACTTCATATAAAAAATCATCAAAATCATCAACAGCAAAAAAATCTTTAGATTTTGGAGATGAAAGCATTAGCGAAGAACTTGAATGTGAAAAACAAATGCAAAGTAATCGCAGTAATGAATGCGTTTATGATAAAGAATCAGAAAAATCGTCTCCGAAAACATATTCTAAAAGCGGCACGCCGCGTAAATCACGACATGGAAGTCGCGAAAATTCAGAAAATCAACACTACATTAATTCACATATAAATCGTTCTCGTGGTGATTTTATTCTCAATGAAAATCAAGCCCCAATAGAATGCGAGAGGAATATGATTAGTTTTAAAAACGATAGTGCCTATAGCAGAAATAGCCCTAAATCAAGTTTAACAGTGCCTCCTCCCAGTTATGCTGCTGTAGGTTTAAAATCTAAACTTACGCCACAGACAAACAGTCATTCTAAAAAGATTATATTGAACTCACCGGAAAAAGCCTTGGCAAGCGGTGCTAGAGGACTACGGGAATATGTAACAGTTTTTAATCAATCCGATTTGGAGGTATCCATAATTAGTTCACAGAATGGTGGTAGCCTTTCGGAGACCTCTTTAAATTATTCGAGTGTGGGTTTGGTAAGTAATAATTGGGATCACTCTAGCGTTCAGAATTTCAGAAATATTTTCGCTATCCCCGTACTTTTTTTCAGTATGAAAAATTGATTCAGAATGAGGCTACAAAATCTGAACATTTAATGGCTTTATTGAAAATGCGTGAAAAGGCATTGATTGATCGCACCAAAGGTCAAATAGCTTGGCTGGAAGTGCAAAAGGAACGTTACAAACAACGAGGACTCTTAATGCAAATTGCAGCCATTAAAAAGAAACAAAGAGGAATCCTCATGAAAATGGAAAAGGAACGCGACGGAATTAAAAGGTGAGAAATTGAAATATGAGATTTTTCATTTCAATTAAAAGAACATGAAGGACGCTTTTGATAGGACTGCTAAAAGTACTGAAAATCTTAACATTTCTTTAATAGTAATTCTCTTCTTTAGTAGAACTACTTCCTTAATTTAGTTGTTGATATAGTGATAACATATTTTTTTTAATTTAAGCCTTTTCTTGTTGTTTTACTGAAGATTTAAAGAGATCATTTTTAAATTTTTGATTGTTTTTTCGGACTTTTCACTCCAACGTGGGTCTTAACAGCGTTGCTTAATTTAACGGCGTATTAACACGTCACATATTTGAGAATAATCCCTGTATTAGAAAGATGTTTAAGTTGGGCCGCTTAAGTTTCTGATCGTCATACTAAAAATTCTACATTAGCCTGTATGTCATTTTTATATATATGTAAAAATATATATTACGTGTTTATATATACCTTTTATACATACATTTATGCTTGCTAATTTAATATCTAAAGATCTTGATGCCAAGAACTGGCATCGTACGCAATATAAATCATTAAAATAGATTTTTACGTCTGTTTCGGGAGCTAAAGATCATAAAATTTGTTTTAGTATGAGTAATTTTTTTTAGTAAAATTTAGCCCTATGCACGAATGTATGATATATGGTATGATACATCTGTATGTTCCAATATAGGTTTGTACTTGTATATATTTATCCGTGTATCCGTGTCCGTGTGTCCATGCGCCTCTTGTGGTCGGTTTTATTCGGATGGAAAATGTGTGCGTCAAATTGGCGCCTTAATTATTATCATATTATTTCCTTAGACTAATGTTTTATGATCAAACAAGAAAGGCAAAGCGCAGACAAAGAAAATGTACCGTTAAGTAACTTAAGGAACAATGTATTCGCAAGACGTATTCATTTGATGTTTCAGTGTATTTTTGGTGTTTTTAATTTTATTTATCGTAAAAGTCGAACGAGAGCGATTTTTCAAAAACTTTTTTCTCTATCTTATAAAATATTAATAAAGTAAAATTACAAACGAGAATTAAGTTATTATATCTCTAGAAAGCCCTTCAGAAAGGTAAATAAACAGCATTGATTATTTATGTGTGAGTACGCGTAGAGAACAGAAAATAAATTTCGATTTTAGTATTTATTTTTAAAACCTTAAAACCAAATAAACATCTTGATTTATAAAATTTTAGATTTTTTTAAAAATAAAAGAGCAGAAAAACTAAGAATCGCACAACAATCAAAGAGAAAACTGTTAATTATAAAACAAGTCGATGCAACTCTTTTTAGGCTTCATTTTAAATTGTTAGCAAAATCTAATTCTAGATAGACTAATTATTTCTAATCTTATCTTATTTCGCCTAGAATAGTTGCTCCTTACAAAAAGATTTAGTAGTTCCATAATAATGCAAACCAAAAATCACTGATGGAGCACTGATACAACCCTTGCTGACTGCCACGGTTTTCATTCAAATTAAAATACCGTCGCGTATAATTAATAATCGCAGACAGTCGTTGGCGATGTTTGTGTATGTAGTTGTATAAATATATTCATATAGATTTCATGCAGCCAGACATAAAGGAGCATCACGATCATTATCGTTGCTAGAAAAGATTTTTTAAAGAAAACCATAAAGAGAATAATAAAGAATCGAACTGCTTTGAATTTAAAATAAAAATTCAAATAGAATGAAATAAATAACAAAACTCAGGACAGATTTTACCAAAAGATTCATACAAAAACATTTATATGCATTCATACGGAGCTGTAGCACATATATGGCCACGTACGCACATATGTATATACACACGCATGCAGACGCTACACACACAAGCGCGCACGCTCCCTTACTTTTTGAGCAAAGTAAAGCAAATCAAAGATCGAAGTTCTAGACAAGCCCTGAAATGAGAGGGGTCGTGTGGGATGGGGGGTATAATGAGATGTTAAAGTAAGTGCCGTAAAATACACAACGTTTTTCCTTCAGCAACAATAACAACAATAAAAATCCAGAAAGACATCAGAAAATTTAAAATACATAAACAATTCTAAAAATAGCTAATATTTTTACGTTTTCGAAAAATTTGCCGCAAAGACACAAACGCAAACTCTCGGGACGGACAATACGTTCTGAGATCACGTCGCCGGCGTCCCTTTGCTTAATTGAAGTTTGTTTTCCTTCATATCGTTCGTTCGTTCGTTGTTCGTTCGATGCTCGTTCATACCTTCCTTCGATCGATCGTTCTCTCTCTCTTAATTCATCCATCAAACAAAACATCAACGATCTCTAACATACACATCACTATTTTATTTTTATATACGTTATATATATTTATTTATGTAAATTTATATTTTTCCCATCTTCCTGATTGATTGTTGTTAGTAGTAGTGTTGTTGTTGTTCTTTTTGTATTGCTCCATTGCTCCCCAATTTTTAGAATATTTTGAAAATTTTCATTCCATTCATAAATTTCTTATTTGTACTAAAGACAAAACAGAAACAAAATAAGCGAGAACAAAAATTGTGTTGTTTACAAAAAAAACACACACACATACATCCACCGAATCATAGGCAAAGAGTTCTTAGAGCATCTCAATTAAAACAACCGCACCCTCCCTCTCTATCTTTCTATTTCCCACACGGTCCTCCTTATTCTCTTTCTCTTATTCTTGAGCACTCTCTACCGAATGTTTCTCTCTCTTATTCATTCTCTGCTGCTGTTATTGTTGTTGTTTTCGTTATTTCGTTGGAGCAACTGCGTTTCCTAGAATAAAACACAATGAGCACTTGTCCGTCCGCATCGCTGAGTGAACGAGTGCTCCAAGGAACGTGGAGGTAGTAAGTCGAGTTATCCGTCGTATGGTGTTTACGTATCTACGTCTTATTTCCTCCGATTTTATAAAGGTTTTTAAACACAAAACATAGCAAATCGTTATATTCCTTCTTTCGATTTTTGCTTTGTGTTAAATTTTTATCAAAAAAAAAAAAAAAAAAATAAACGAAATTATTAAAATTCGATCCACAGTGATCACTTTTTTTAAAAAAAGAACAATTATAATAGGTGTTGTTTTTGTTTTTGATTTTTTTTCAATATTGTGACGTATTACGAAGAAAAAATGTTTACGTTGTCAATGCCGTAATGATCATTAGATGGAGGGGCGGTTGTATAGCAAATAACTTCGGTCTCGTCGTATCCGGTAAACATTGATTAAATAAAAGCGAAAAATCGTTTTGCCTAAAATCTTTACTGTGCAATAAATTCAAAACATTTATAAAAATTGAATAAATATTCTGATTACACGTTTGGTATTGTCTCCAAAGCGTACCGGCCGGGGAGGGTGTCGGTTGGAGTGTTGATTATGATTATAAATTTTATTATCATAATTAAAAATCATATAAGGCTTCAACAAATATCACGTAAGTTCTTCTTAATGATAGTGCATAATTAATTAAACATAAACTCTGCTTAGACACGACACGTTGTGTGTTTGTATGCTAATTATTAATGCTAATTGTCATTAAGTATCGTATCAATGCTTGTATTATAAACAATGGCACAGGTTTATATAAATATTCAATCTTTTAGATGGCATAATAATAAATACTCGCTCTTCAATCAAAGCTTATTCTGTTCTAGGTTTCTTTTGTATGTATTTATTTATTTACCCCTCCCCCTTTCACGTTTTAACATTCCAAGCTAATTTAAAGAATTTGTATACAAAGAATCTCATTCCATTAGGTCTCAATAAACTACGGCATGATTTAAATATATAATGCTATAAAACCAAAAAATCTTGAGAAGAAAAAAAAATTATAATAAATACAATAGAATCATTAATGCATATCAGGCATGTCAAACATTCGGCCCGCTAAGAAAACCAATCAATGAGGAAAAAGAGACATTTCATTATTTAAACACTTCCATCGTTTGTTTCCACAAATCGTGCGGAACATTATTGTTCACATATTCACCTACTTCTTCTGTATGTAACGCATTACAGGAGGTGTAGTAGGTATAGAAGAATATATATATATTCTTGCTCAGCATCATTCAGCCTCGTCCGTCCAGATAGTCTATCAGTCTGTCTGTGGAAACTACGATTACGCTTGAACTGAACGAAGTATCGAGATGAAATTTGGCATGAATATTCCTTGTCATTGCGGGCTATATGGGATTATATGTGGGGAAAATGGGGTAATCGGCCAAAGTCACGACTACTTTTTTATGAAACAAAATTCTAAAATTTCATTTTTCTTTCCAGTCTCTTGTGAATCTTTGAAATTAATATTTTATGACTATGATATTATAACATTACGCTACAACGTTATAAATCTGCCGATAATTGATGTGGCACGGCCTCACGGTACCATGTGTGGACCGTTTTGAGAAAAGTTATGTTGAAAATGAGTTAGTGGATCTGAATTGAGCAGGAAAAGGGAAGTGAAATATTAAAGGAGGCGTGTCCCGCCCACTGCTTATTGGGTTTACACCTTAAACTTTTATATTACGGGTGTAGGGTATATAAGCTTCGGCCAGGCCGAATTTGATGCTCTTGTTTTGATTTGATTTCATCTTAATTCAACAGAAAACAAAAGAAAAAACATGTAATGAAAAAATCTTAGTACGTTTTATAGAGTATTTTCGGGGGGATTAATTCACTATGAATGAATATGAAACAATGAATGAAATAAAACTCAAACAGACTGCTCTAACCGGATCGACTAAACATTAAAGCGGAAATGAAATTTCTTTAGGCTCTTACACCATCATTCTTCACGTCACTGAACGTCTGAAATTGAATGCAATGTTTACTAAATAATATGGGATTAATATTTCGTTAATATAAAATCTACTAGAAAATTAACTTAGCTGTATCACCACCTCACGTTTATTAAATGTAGAAGCTATTCAACTTGTGTGGACTTCATTTTTTCGAAATCATTAGAAATTTCTTGAAAATTAAATTAATATTAGAATGAGCCCATTTTTCAATTTTTGAGCTAAAATATTTGTGTTTGCTTTATTGATTTTCCCGCCCAGAAATTAGTACTTCATAGTCCCGCACTAGCTAGAGTTATCCGCACCTTTTAAAAATGGTATGACAGCTTAAGGTTTTCCACTCTCATTTTTCAAACGTTCAAACAAAGAAATGAATTTGTAATGGGGGAAAATATTGTTTGCTTTATATTAATCTTTTATATATTTAATACTTGTATGGAAAACAGTTCAGCTTAATATGGAATTATCCAATACTTTATATAAAAGACAATTTCGAATTTTTTAATTTTTGAGAAAATAATACAGATGGTTTTTAGAATGGTTTTCAAGGACCATCAATACAGTCGTTAATAAATATTTATAATACATAACAGTTCCGCTTTCAAAGACACAAAGCTGAAAAGAGAATCTATAATAAATATAAAAAAATAAATCTATAATAAAAAGAGAATCTAATATAAAATTTACTATAACAAAAACATTATTTTTAATTTTTATTATTTATATATTCTAAACACCTTGATAAGCGTTTCATTTATCGAAGAGTATCGTATACTCTTTAAAGATTGAATTCTAGGTATTCAAAAAAAACAGATTTTTAGTCGCTTTGAAAATCTTAAAGCAGTTAAATATTCCTCGATATTAAAAATATCTTTTAAATTTCTATATAGGAGTTTTCCTATCTCTGACTATTTGTTTTAAAAGAAATCATTGAGAATATCGATATCATTTTATAGTCATAATAGTTATTATCATTACAACGCATCTCATCGCACAACGTATCGCTGTCGTTCATGGTGGATTGTGCCATGGTATGGCCGGTATCTTGGTATCTGTTCGTCGCAACCAGTTTTATTAACGGCTAATTTCACTCTTCACATCACGTCACGTCACGTCACGTCATTGCATTCCAAACGACACACAACACTTGCACTTTACGCTATTCTAACTTGTTCTCTGTTGTTGTTTATATTTTACATTGTATTAAATTAAAGATGATTCCCAATTCCTTCCACTCCCTCACTGTTCTCATGTTTTGTTGTTGATCTTTTGTTTGTTTTGCTGCTTTTTTTTGTTTGAACAGAATTAATTTCAGTTTTCTGGTGAAATGTGAAACGCTTTGTATGTATGGCATATTTTCATATTATATAGAATCTCATTCGTGTATTCGATATACTACTCATAGATGACAATTTATATGGGCATGCATATATACTTACTTATATATCATTGTTGTTGCTGTAAAACCGTTATGGTCTTCAGTTGTTAGAAGTTTTCAGTTTGTTTTCAGAAGTTTCGACTTTCGATTGAATGATGACGGTAAGTGGCCGTGGGTGGGGGAGGGGGCGACAGTTGGGGTTTATTCTGTTGATATCGTTGACAATATATTTTTTCTGACATTTTTGCCTGCGTGATTTGTTTACATTTAAAATTCTTTAGATAATACTTTGTTATTTTGCCTTCCTTTTTTCTTATTATCTCCTCTGACGTATTTTTGTCATACCTTTCAAGAGTTTTAATCAGCGGGCTGAATTTAGTAGTTATGTCCAATTACCTCATTTTTCATATGAATGTTATTTTTGCTATTTAAGACTACACATAGAGTACCATTTATTGCAAGGCGAAACGATCAGGACGGTGGCATGTGAGGTTATTTTCCAATAAGAACATAACATAACTTTAATATAATATAATCAAAGATTCGTTTTGAAATTTTAAATACTCAAGAAACTCAATTCTTAAATAAATTTAATCCTGTGAACTAAAATCTTTTATAACATTTTAACGCAACTAATTTCATGCCTAAGAACTTCATTAATCATCACTAATTGAGCTCATTTTGAACAGAAGCTCCGCAGCTATATTTTCAGTATCATACACGTTACGATACCTCATCGTACCGGAATAGTGACTTCTAATAGTGAATAACGTGACATAAATTTCACCAATAAAACTTTTGCAGACAGGGTAGGGTGACTTTGAGTAATGTTGGATAGAAGAACTCAGATTTACTCTCACCATTTCCAATAATATCGAGCCGTTGCTTATTAGCAAGATCTATTGAAATAGAAGAACCAACTCTGACTAACATATTCGCGTTGTCCGATCATGGAAAACTTCTAAGAATAACATAATATTATATTACAGAAATGTTATGTGCCTATTGAAAAACCAAATAATAAAGTGGATTTTAAAATTTTAATTGCTTTAATTGTATTAATTTCAATTGTCTTAATTTAGACTGATAATAAATTCATTATACTTATTTTTAGACTGTTGCAAACCACCAATTCGACATCATCAACACACTCTTCCTCCAGGACAATTCATCAATCAGTAAAACATCAACAAATAACATCATCAAAACACGCTCATGATGATTTAAGAAAAACACCACCAGTCCTGCCGCCTCCCCCTTTAGTTTCTAGATCATCACGTTCATCTGGCATTGCAAAACAGTATCAACGAAAACATTTCAATACACCATCGACGGCACACTCTGCGCCAATTGTGAAAGCAACGTACGATCTGGAATCGAGTCACATTCTCGAAGAGTTGCTACAAAGAAGAGAGGCCGATTTGCGCAAACGCCGCGAGCATGTTGAACGTTTAATACTTTGGCATCAGCGTCTCGATCAGGAAGAAGAGGAAGTTCAACAGCTGGAACATATGCTCTTGAACTGCAATAACGCACATGTTCAACAGCTTAGCAATGGGGACAATTTTACCCCAGCGATGTCGTTGCAGCAGCGCACGCCGAAGTCGAAAATTGTCGGAAGCAAAAAGTCACACTCGTCATTGGACGAGCATACAATAACTACTTTTGAAGAGATTCATAAGCATAACCATCCGAGAGGTGCGCGGGAGGCCAAAATGGAACGACGCCTTAAGGAAATTGATAGAAGTTTGCGCGAATTAAGCAGTATATCGATCAACAAAAATAGCGCCACTTCAGCCGAAGGCAGCGCTCCTTCCGACAGTGATTATGTTCGCACCAGCGGAAGTAAACTGAACAAGCTTTGGCGTCGCCTTACGATGCAGCATGAAGATCGTTTCGATTCGACACGACGTTATAAACTATGCAAAGCTGATTTGGAACGACTCTATGAGGAAGCAAAAATTGCGGTACTTCACGATTTTTCACGTGATGGTGAACGCGTTAAAGTGGAACTGCTGGACAAATCCACCGTTACATCATCACGAAGTCAAAGTCGAAGCTCAACTAGTCGGCCGCAATCAGAGAATTGCGATCATATATCCCTAAAAATACCAAATTTAAATTTGAATTCTAGTTCAGGACATTCAGAGCCTGAAGATGATACCGTACTAGAGATAGGGGAAAAGGAGCAAATAGAGTCGAGTCATCAAGGATCATTAAAATCGGTTCACACGCCTGAAATTATCATAACACCACCAATTAGTGATGCTTATAGCCCTAGCGCAGCTGAAGAGAATGCACAGAATATATCACAAAGCCAATCGACCAGCTTAAGCAGCCAATCGAAAGGAGATGGTCCTCACAATTTAGAAATGTCCACCCTCTCAAAGGAAGAACGTCGTGAAACAATATTGCAGAGGAATGTTCAGAAATTCATGAAACTAACGCAACGATTTAACGCTCAACAAAGCACTGGTGGAACAGGTCTACAACGTAGCCTTTCAGATACTCAAATAGCAGACAACAGTTATTCAGATTTTAGCAATCGTTCGGTTAAGAATTCCTCAAGTAACGTTCCACAACGTAATATTGCATATTACGGTCCCAAAACACAAAAACGACCTTCAGCGTCTGTAAACAACGAGATTGCCAGTAGTCTAAGCAATGCCTCATCGATTCTAACAGCCGTCAGTGCAATGCGTAGTATAAATACCGGCTTAAGCTCAACGCAAATGCAATCGACGATATGTGATGGTGAAGTAGTTCAGAGTTCAAGTGATATCAAGGTCCCAATTCGTATAGAAGAAACTATATTTAGTGCGGAGAACAACATTCCTCTATCACCTCATTTATCTACAGTCGATTCCAGCGAAAACGATCAGGAAAATATTGCGTATTCAAAAAGTCCCAATTCATCGACTACCGAAAGCATCAAATCGGTCTCAACAGATCCCAAAATAGACGCAACTTTCATTACGGGTACGTCATCCGGACCTGAAGTTGAAGATCAAATTTATGCTTCAGAAACTGCCGAAGGTCATGAAGATGACAGTAATTCGTCTAAAATCACAGAACATTGTTGTAATTCATTGCCAAGTTCAACGACATCGACGACACCGGACTCCCTTCAATTTAGTACAAACAAATCATATGTTGAACCGAATGAAATCTGTAGTGAAACATTTTCTTATTCGTATACGTTTGAAGAAGATCAGTCCCATATAGGAGTCCCATCCGGTGATCGCTCTTCTCAATGCGCATCACAGACTGACAACAACTGTCACCCAAATGTTTTGCAATCAACAAAAACATTTCAGTCTGGAGCATCGAAGGCTGAAAGCAATTTACATTCGGAGAATTTGGCTTTAGATAATCAGGAGGATAATTTTGAAGATATTGTCGATGATGTTGATGAAATACGCCTCGAAGATTTGTCACTGCCACAATTCGAAACGACTATCGAAACGAGCCAGTGCGAAGAAGACACAGACGATGAAAATATTAATAATAATGAAGTCTGTGTGATGACAGAGTTGTTGGTAGATAAAAAGGGCGAGCGTTCTCCTTTGACAACAAATAAGATTTTGTCACCGAATAGTAAAAGTCTGCCACCACCACCGTCATCATCGCCATCATCATCAACAACAACGACATCTATACCCCTTCCAACACCACCACCACCGCCATCAACTCCCCAAATACCATCCACTTCGAAGGATATAACTACGCCAGTGTCCGCCTGCAGTAGCAGTACTAGCACTAGTGTAAACAGTTCCCCCACATCTCAACACCACCAACAACATCTGATGCCGGATATAATTAATGAACTGGAACAGCGGCGATGCCAGCAGCCATCACAGCATTACGAGTCCATTGCCGCTATACCATACAATATGTATGTACGAGAAATTCCCAACAAACCACCTCCGCCCTACGTTCCACCGGCCCACGGAAGTCCAATGACTACAATTTTTCCAGCGGAGGAACGCATTAAAGATCTGACTTATAGACGGACGCATGAATTATATTGTGAGATGTTAAAGACTGGTGAGTATGTAGGACCAATCTAAAAGCCTCATAATCAACAGATTCGAATGAATGGAACGGAATTGTCTATGCAAAAAGGTCATATAAGAGTCTGCTCTTAAAAGTTCTTGAAAAATGTCACACATGTGATCTCAAACTCAAAATTATCCAAATTTTTCTTTTCGTATTTGAGAATTTACTTTTACGCCACATTCGTCCTTTTTCGATTATTTTCCAATTGTCTGACGCCACCCTAAGCGATCGTAGGGTGGCGTATTTCAAGCAGTGGGAAAAGAACTGGAAAAACACGAGAAAACACGTGGCGTGAACACTATTGCAATATGGGTTTTGCTTATAGAATTTTTACAGAAATTATTTTAATTCAAGTACAGAGAAAAATATATTTCTAGAAAGTACTATTTTCGGATTACCTTCCCATTAAAAAACAACATAACCTCAAAAGCATCCCTATTGGACATCAAGTATATAAGAGCATAATTCTTTTTCCAATTTAAAACAAATTTTGTATGAGAAATTCATGCGCTTATAACAAGGTTCCAATTATTCTGTCTCTCCCTTCGGTTACCTTTCAATTGGTCCCATGTCAAAAAGTTGAAAAGGAACTAGAAAGTTGTGACGAGACGGCGCTAATTTCTATTTAAATACTTTTTACTTTCTATAGAATACGCCAATGAAAAGGGCGAAAAATTACCATCTGTTTTGGCGGAGAAAATTACAAATATCTATGAACGTATTATACTCGATATTTGCCGAGAATACCTTGAAGAGCACAAAGATGTAATTACCAAAGCCGATCCCAATACCTTTCACAGTCCATTGGCATTTTTTAATCCGCCCAATCGATTGACCTGCCTACAAAAATTCGTCTATAAGGAAGTACGTCGTTGTTTAGCCATGGACAAGAATCAGCCTAAACGTACGCAAGTCTATTCGGTTTATGGACAACGTGCAAAACGGGATCATATTGGTCAAATAATCATTCAGGAAATGTACGATGAAGATGATAAATGGTGTAATTTTCATCGTGAAGAAATTGAAGTAATGGATTTGATTGTTGAAGAAATGATTAAGAATGAAATTAATAATTTAGCGAGAGAGGTTCTTGTGGAAGAAGGTGGCTGTTTAAAAGAAACAGATGCTGGTGACGCAGTTAAAGAGACTGAAGTTGTACAACATAATACTGAATCCTGTGAAACAACGGAGGAACAACAACAACAACAAAGTGAAACAATATCTACCATGTCTACAGCAACGAATACTGTCGAATCGAGTAATGTTGATCAAATCGTAACGCACTCAAATAAAAGCGCTACTACTCCTGCTGAGTCTGAGGCTTTATCATTGACCGCCATCACATGAATTTTATCGCTATTTCTTCTTTAGTCAAATTATCAAAAAAATTACAAAAAATATGTTTTTAAGTTCTCATTGATTACATAATCATCGATCGTACTTAATTTGATTAAAGCAATACGGAATGCTCTACATTTAAATCGAAATCAATTAATACCTAGTTTTTATATTGTCCACGTTTTATATTGGCCATAATTTTATTGAGAGTAATAATATATAATTTTCAGATTTTATTATTAATTTCTTTCTTTTATTTTCTAATAATTTATGAATAAATTATTGATTTACTTTTAACTGAAAAATATGTATAAATGATAATTGATTTCATTTGTTTTGGTGTAATATTTTTTATATTTTATATGAAGATAACGATTTCTTGCGAAAAGAAAACATAAAGTCATCTTTCGTGTAGAGTGATCAATTAGTTCTCCGCTACTAGCAATATTGATATAAACGAATCTAAATTTATAGAAATTTATATAGTGCCGAAGTTTATTTGGGATATTACTGAAAATAAGAATAGTCCAACAATAAAAACTAATTTCTACAAGGAGCTACTCATTATTTTTTATAAAAAGAACCAACTGGCATATGAAATCGATATGGCCGTTGATTAAGGAAAAGTTTAACTCGGAACTTAGGTGTTGATCGTGTGATGAAAAGTCGGCATATTTTCCATTTTTCGCAGTTTTGTTGATAAACATAAACTTTTTAGAAAGGTGGGGCAAAGAAGAGATTAAAATCAATTCTGTTGTGCCGTGGAAAACTTCGTAGAAGATTGGAAGTGGTATTTACATTAGGATTGTTGATGTTAAATACGGAAGTAACTATAAAACAAAGGCGTCACTTTTACTGCGCTGACTCCCATCGTATTAGATTTCTGTCGATAAGTAAAAACAGTTTTCGAAAATAAGAAAACCAAAGTCCAAGCAATGACAACTCTTGTTTTTACGCAATCGCCCGCTATTCGTATTCTCATAAGTTCGAAGATTTTAACAACCCTGATCCTCTAACATTCAAATATCTAAAATATTGCTTGACAGTATTTACTCGCCAACTACTGTTAATAAACTGCGTGTCTCTCGCTATAAATAACGCGTAATAGAAAATTTCACTTCGCCATTTTTGAAAAGTTGTGAAATAAAAAATTACTTGCTTGAGAAATAAATCGCTAGTCGTGCAATCTGTGGATGAATTTTATAAAAAGAATCTCATAAAAAAAAGTTTGAAAATAAATAACTGTTTATTGGCTGAAAAGAAGAGATCATTAAAAATAAAAAGATGACAAAATCAAAGCCTATATTAGTGCCTTTAGGACAAGCACTTACTCTGCAGCAGCAGCAACAACAACAGCAAAAGCAATTGCGGAAAAGTGTCTGGACCAGAGATAAAATAGCAAGACTGATATCTTTGTATCGACAGAATGAGTGTTTATGGAATAATTATATCGAAGCATACAAGAACAAGGAGAAGCGCCGGCGAGCTATTGAAGATATTTGTACAAGACTACGCATTTCCAAATTGGAATTCGGCAAGAAAATTCATAATCTCCGTAATCAATTTAACTCTGAGATGAAAAAAATCGAGCGTCGCATTGACGAAACTGCTGGAAGCGGTAGTGGTGGTGAAAGAGGGGAAATACGCAGCCGTTGGGATCATTACGAATCGCTTTTATTTCTTAAGGATGTGATTGCGCCACGTCCAGGCTATCAGATCTCTGGAAATTGGAATAATCATCGTAATCAGGTTGTATTTCAAAAGAATTTTCGAATAATCTCAAAAATACATTATTAAATTTACAGAAAGCCATACAGAACCATCAACAACAATCTAGCGATGACGATGACGCGCGATCGTCGCATATTCGAAGTAGCACTAACACCGGGGATTATGATGGAACAGAAGACACTGGTGACGTTACGCAGGAGAACGATCCAATTGGCGAAGAAAGTGAATATCACTATGAAGAGACAGCCCTCGAGGAGGAGACAGACTTGGCAGATCAGGAATCTGCCATTGATGAATATATGACCAATCAGAGTGCCGTTGTAGAGCGTAGTGATGATACAGTCGATCAAAAGTATAATCCACCGGCAGCAATGCGTGAGGTCATTATCACCTCGCTGCCAGAAAATGCAAATTCAACGAGTAAGACCTATTACACCACCACCATTCGTCACAATTCTAGTGGCCAATGCGATCAGTTCCAGAAAGCGAGGCAACTTGAATCAATGTCGAAGACAATTTTAGCCACATCCACACCACAGAATAGCAGACAAGCTACAAATCAATCGAACAGCCCGACTGTGGGTACGAACAATGCCCCGACGGACTTAAATAAATCCCCAATACATCTACAAAACGGAGCAAGACGAGGATTTTCTGATACTTTTGAAACGAGTTCTTTAACGAGACGTGATGAATGGGATACTTTCGGAGAAATGGTTGCTGCAGAATTTCGAAATTTGAATACTGATCAGTCGCGAAAGCGATTAAAACGTAAAATAATGCAAGCAATGTTAGAAGTTGGTGAAGCCGACGATGGCATTAGCATAAATATTCCGATAAATTAATTCATACTTTTATAGTTTAGTTTAAGTTCTAATACCATGTTAATCGTATTTATAAAATTGTCGAATTGTCAGTTGCCTTGTAAGATTTTTTGTGTTGGTTGTGGTCACACCTAGTGTGACCTTGGCCAATCGTCGAGATTATAACGCCATCAACACAGTTTTAAAACAAAAATTAACCGATGTTCATTATACCGTACTTTTCTTATTTTAACTTCAAAATAAACTATAAAATATGCGTGCTTTAGTGTTATTATATATACTCCTCTATCGTCCGTCTCAAGTGGGCGATGTAAAACTGATACTAATCACGAAGAACGGTAAAAGCCTTAAACATCTACGAATTCCAATTGGAAAAAGCAAGTTATTTTTTTCTAATTACTCTAATTTTATTAAAAATAGAATAAAAATCAAAATTTCTGAAAGCAGCCGTCAGGACATTCATCGCCTAAGCAAATTTGGCACTGACATATGTACCCTCCGGAGCTAACACATCATCGATTCATTTGACTTCTTTGACTTGTAGTCCCGGCGGCAATGACTGCTTAATTTTTTCCGCCTTCTCTTTATCATTGACGACGAGGGTATACAAGAAGCGGGAACAGCGAATCTTGAATTTGGTATTGGAAGGATTCTTTTTAATTTTTACAAGAGTCGCGTCAGCACGACGTGCTTTGTTGAGAAAATCTTTCACTTCTTTGATTTCACGCGGCATCTGAAATCGAAAATAATTTTCCATTAAATTCAATACTTGTGCATGATAATTTAGAGATTTTGAACACTCACTTTGCTGGAAATAATTAATTTTATTAAAATTATTTAATGCACGAGAAAACTGACAAGTGTTGACGTTTCTCACGTTTCACGAAAGAAAGAGAGAGGTTTTAATATAGCAACACATCCGGTTGTCAAGTGCAGACATATTTTCGCAAGGTGACCATCTGTCAACAAATGGATGAAGTATTGAAGTAATTTATATTAGATTGGTGGTAGAGTAATCAAGATAGAAGGCCGGAAGTAATTAGTACTCATAAGAAAACACACATTTATCTAAAGTGAAGATAATTAGTTTTATAAAAATTTACACTTTTTAACAACACATAGGTTTTCTGATCTATACTCAAAGAATTCTGAAATTTAATTGAAAAATTTTGAAATAAAGTATAGCAAATCAAATCAGATTCATAAAAACTATTTATTACAGATTAACACCATGTTGCTAGGAAAAAATTTTTAATTTGTAAACAATGATCCTTCCAAAAAAATCAGAACTAGTCTTAAAGAAAAATTTTAGTTTTATAGCGGCTTTTTCAACAACCTTCGATTTCAACGTAAAGTTCTGCACAGAGTTAACGTCTTCAGGATAAAAGTCCTCGTCGACAATTGTTCTGCCATCTTGATCCTCTACGCTAATCTTTGCGTCTTTCCCAGCAAAACCACCTTGAAATTGAAAACTAAAGCCGGAAATGGTCTGAGGTTCAACGATTTGTACTAATATCCACTGTGGTGTGCCCTAAAATTTTTGAATTGTTATTTTATACAAGTACCGCCTTTATCGAGAACCTACTGTACCTCACTTGAACTCCATGCGGTATCTTCCTCGGCGTCAAACATAAAATGTTTACCGTGCTGTTTGACATCTCTATTAAGCACGGAGCTAACTCTAAAACGATATTAATCAATAAGAGGTGTGCAGAAAATAGAAAGCAAATATACTTTTACTTGCATTTGTATTCACAAAATTCCAATATATTCATAACACAAGTCGATATGATTACTGTTTATGCCAACAAGTAAGCCACAGCTGTCTTAATCACAATTATACCCTTCTATGGCTCCAGAGATGGCACTGGAGAGGAATTCAAATCTAAAGGAACAAAAAAGTTTCCGCTATTTCAGTGCTTAATCTCACGCTCGGTTTGTTATCTAGTTTCAATATTGCACATATACTCAGTAAAGTATGAGAGAGATCGATGTTGTTAGGAAGCATTTGTTACATTTTACAAAACAAGATAACGAATTTATTTTGGATTCTTTCCTCTCCGTGAGGTTGTGGGACTACTTTTCTTACTCTCTATTTTTTATAAATATAAACCATCACGTCTTCTCTTGTTTTTTTATATCCATTTTCAAAAGCCTCAAGCAACATAATATGAAAACTTATAAAACATGCATGAAATTGCTTCTCAATGCTAACCATGCATATTATCAACAGAAACAACACCATGCTTATTGCATTAACATATCTACTTCCACGAAGACTTAATCATTAAGGAAACATTTTTAAAAAAAGTTTCTATAGTTTGCATATCCTATTATATGTTAGGTTCCAGATAAGATTTCAGATAATATTATTTACTATTACATTACAGACAATATTTCCATAACTCTAGTTCCTTCAAATAAGTTCCAATATGTTATATATCTGAGAGAAATATATTCCATTCTTAGAATAATGGGATGATTCCAATGTCGGCACTATATCAAGTGTTATATCTATATCTATATCGCTATATGATATCCTACGATATTTCGTTGAATTGGTAATACAGTTGAACGCATATAGTCAATGCATCTGTTGCTATCCTTTTCTCTCCGATTCGTAGCTACGGAAATTTTATAATTACCCACAGACCATTTCTTGGAGTTCGTTCCTACCAGTTTGGCCAACTATGCAAACAGTTTTGATCTTATTCTTTTACAGCTGTTTGTTTTTTATCAAAAACGAAGGGGGTCAAGTTTTATAAAATTAGAAATAAATGATTTTCGAGCGCATTAATAAATTAAAGTGTATGCCATGAAACGCGAAAGCGTGCAACTGTACTGCCGAACTTGTTTGTGTGATTTACAAACAAAAGTCGACGAGATTGGTTTGCCGCGGCGATGGTATCATCTCCAGACGACAGAGAATTTGGCCCATTGGATACAACAGTTAACTTCGCTGCGTGTGCAGGCGGCTGGTGACCACTATCCGCAATTCGTATGTCAGGAATGTTATGAAAAATGCAAGGGCTTTCACGAATACCGGAAATCTGTTCTGGATGCGGCGCGAAAATTGGATGCCGTTATGCTCGAAATAGATGATAGCAGCGAATACGAAAGTGCAGAAATTGGGACTGATTTTATAAAAACGGAAACCCATTATGATGGTGATGCAGAAGAATTAAGTGACATATTAATGAAAGAAGCCGAGTTGATGGCGTCTTCATCACGACCGAAAACACCAGAGGCATATGTGAGTAATATAAAGGAAATGCACTGCAACTAGAACACTTAATATTAAAAGTCCCTTTTGTCCTTTGCGTCCGTAATGGCCTGTCTATTTTCGATTATTAATTTTATGTTTTCGTTATTGTAAAACAGCAAAATCATGATAATGAGCTGATCGATGGCTATATAGGAAATATGGAAAACGTTGAAAGATCCATGAATGATGTTAACAACGTGCTGACAAATGGCAATAATGTACCGAGCATTAATATGTACACATGCGAACAATGTAATCGCCGCTATTTACACAAAAACACATTGATGGCACACATCCGTCAGGAGCATGAGAAAGTTTCGCAAAATTTCGAATGTGAGCATTGTCACAAAAACTATACAAATATCTGTAATCTAACTCGACACATGCGCCAGGATCACAATTCCTCAACGCGCCAATTTCCATGTGAATACACGAATTGCCCTCGTAGTTTTCGTCATTTGGCAACGCGTCGCAGACACTATCAAGAATTTCATCAGCGAATGAAGAGACCGCCAACTCCACCAACACCACCCGATTCAACACTTCTACTGCCAGAGCTTCTATTACCAACGGACTATCCGCAAATTCAGACGAAAAGATATATTTGTTCGTTGTGTAACGAACAATTCGATACGCAATATCATTTGCAAAATCATATGTCAAGCCATCGTGAGGATATGAAATATGTTTGCAATATCTGTGGGAAGCGTAAGATATCCAAAATCAAACTTGATGAACACTATGCTACAGTGCACGATCCTAAAAATGCATATCCTTGTAATATTTGTCATAAAATATTCAAGTGTAAGAGTCATGTGAGTGTGCATATCATGTCTGTTCATAGAGGATTGCGTCCATATGCTTGTCATTATTGCCCCATGCAATTTGCTGCTAAGAATACTTTGAAAATTCACGAGCGTCTTCATACCGGTGAGAAACCTTTTGCTTGTGAGGTTTGCGGGCGACGTTTCACGCAGTTAACGCCAATGAAAAAGCACAGATTGATTCATGACAAGGAACGAAACCTGCGACAGCAGGCACAACAACTACAGCAACAACACCATCATTCACAACAAGAATTATTAATAGCAGCAGGATCTTCGGCAGAGTATACAAATTTCGGTAATTAAATCGAAACGATTTAAAATGGAAACTACCTGCTTGCAAGAAATTTTTTTATAAATCTATCCTTCATTTAGTTAAGTTCTGTTCGTTAAGCTGTGTAACTTATTTATAAAGGATTTTATTTTAAATTTTACATTGTTTGAAACAAATATTTACATATTTTCTATGCATTTAAAAAGGATAACAAAAATATGCATATAAAAAGAACTATCCAAAAACCACCCATGCCTAAATCCTTTAACTAGGAAAATGAACCTTTTCTCGATTCTTTTACATTGCTTATAAGTGAAGACGTTATATTTTGAAATTTGTCTCAAGACAGAAAAAAGGACCTCGTCATTTGTTTGGGGAATATATTACTAATTAGATTTGCTTGAAAATAATATTCGGATTCATTTAATATTTGATTCTATCAATTTTATACAATTAATTTTCTTTGAATAGAAAACTAATGCCTAGAAAATTTTAGTACTAAAATAAATTTGACTTGGCTGGGAATTTTTTAAAATTGTCAAAATCTAAAATCCCTTTTCTGCTTCCTCTATGTTTATTATCATTATTTGTATTACAAGAATATAAAATTTCATTATTTATTTACGAGCTTTATTTTTGTACTGCATACTATATATAATATTTTATGAAAACATTTTAGTAGTATTAAGTATTCATCATAGATCCATACAATTCTTATCTGTTTAGTTTCTTATCATGTACGTATGTATCGCATACATTTTTTATTATATTAATGACGAATGTAATAATAATGCAATAAAAGTCGCAAATATTTTACAGAAAAATATATTCTCCTTCCCCCAAAAATTTGTCTCCAAGAGGGCGTTATTTAGAATTAAGGCAATAAATAAATAAATAATAAGTTATTATTGAACATAATTTTATACGAGAGAATTCTACCAAAAGGTTTTTATGTATTTAGTTCCGAAGGTATTCTTTAAAATATGTTTTTGAAAACCGTGTACACGAACCACCAGCTGCTTTCGTTTGCTGTCAATTTTTTCCCAATATATAGCTCTCAGCTTCTCTGTATCTCTCTCGCGACAAATTTGGCTGTTAGCTGCTTTCTCCGAGAAAATCACGGCAGTAGGTAAAAGGGTTTCAGCCATTCTGGTTTGGATCTTTGCTATTAGCAATTTAAACGATGCGAAACGCATCCCATTACTTCTGTCCACGGCCAGATCGAGGAGTAAAAATTGTGAACTGACATTTTTCTTTACTTTTTTAGCGAAAGAAAACTCACAATCGTCTTAGTAAAGGAAAAAAATGTACACACGCCCCATGGGGGGTTATGTTGTCAAAATGGACGTGTGTTGTTTTCCTTAGTGTAAACTGGGTTCTTTCGTTAAACGAAAAGTGAAAAATTTTTTGGATTCTTTCATTCGCCATAAAACTCCAGCAAGAAGTGGGTGAGTTCTGTTTGTTAAATACGTCTAATGCACTTCGGGAAAGAGAAAAAAAATTGCAATTAGTATTATATAAATCTGAGATGGTCACCTGTACCACCGGTTTATGAAGAAATAAACGGGTTTTCCTTTTCCAGTGACGTTACTACTTCCTTTCACGCAGGATTGCCAGTTTAATTTCCTTTTAATTACAGAATATTAATTGGGAAGTTCGAATTTATATAAAGATGTTTCCTACCAAAATGTTTGCGGCTGCACGTCCCGGTGTTGCGCGTTGGTATCCAGCTGGTAAGAAGTAAGTGATTATCGTCGTATGGTATTCCATTAGCATCTAGTGCGCGCATCATTTATTTCTGTCGGTGCATATAATCTACGCTGCTCCATTTCCTATAACCGTTTTCTAAATCCATCTACATTTCCTATTATCGTTTTCGAAACATTTTTATATTTTTAAGAATTAATACTAATTTTTCTATTTCAATGCAATTGCCTTAACCGCATTCCAAATACCTGCCCAATTTATTAATTATTATTATGTAATTGCTTAACACATTGAACTCTTTGTTGTTTTTTCATTATCTAAAATTTTCCAGTGTGATGCGTATGTGTAGTGGTCAACTTGGTGATTTGGGAAGTGGTGCTGGACGTGGTGGTGGTGGTGGGGGTACTATTCGAGAAGCCGGTGGCGCTTTTGGTAAAATGGAAGCCGCTCGTGAAGAGGAGTATTTTTATAAAAAGGTATTTTAATTATTAAATAAATATGGGGTAACTAAAAGCGTAAAAGCGTTTGGAACTCCAAGAAGATAACTATAAATTAGTCATTTAATATCGTACGATTCATATGTTCAACTACTATTTGTTCACTTTAAATTTCTGAAATAATTTTTTGTTAAAATAAGTTAAAATTGAATGAAGTAATTTCTTGTATGAAATCAGAATTATTTTTAGAATAATGAATTATGTCTTGTGCGTAATTAGGCAATGCATATTGCAGAAGACGCAGTACCGAAGGACATATATGTATGAGTTTTATTAGTATTGGATTTGACAGCAGTTCCGTCAATTACTTTCAATCTTTTCTGATGAGAAACTACAAGAAATTTGAAAAACATTTGATTCCAACCGAGAAAGGTGTATCGGCACTCGATAATTGAAAATTTAAATGCTGTTTTTTTAATTTAAATAATCTTAAACAAAAATTTTCTGAATAATTTTCTTATATTAATATTTGCAGCAAAAGGAACAATTGGAACGCTTGAAAAACGATCAAATTCATCAAGCCGAATTTCATCACCAACAGATCAAAGAACATGAAGAAGCCATACAACGCCATAAGAAATTTTTAGAAAATTTGGGCAAATAAAATATCTTTAAACCTCGATATACATTAACTCAACGCCTTTAAACAACTCTCGCTTTCAATTAAATTGATATGAAGAAAAGAGAAAAAGGATTCCAAAATTTGTTTTAAACGAGGAAAAAAAAACGCTTTATAATACATTCTTTAGAAAAGTAATATCACGTTAATTTTTTTTGAATTTTTACAAATATTTACCATATAATTACAATACAATAAAAAACTATAAATTTTGTCCATAAGAAAAGCTTAACTTCCGAAGTATTAAATTCTACGTTCCTTCTTGTATTTTTCATAAAATTTTAATAAATGCACTATGTTTTGGATGAGCATTAAAAAATAGATGATTTTTTTCTAATTTTCATATGTTTTCGTGTGTAAATGGTTCTCACATGTGGTTTTATGTGACGTATGATTTTTAATTGAAATCAGATTTAGTAAAGCAATTTTAGAGAAACTGAATTTTTCACCAGCGTTCCACTAAAATCAATTCTGTTTTAGATCTAACAAATCCATCATGTTCTTTGTAACACTATCGTGAAATAGTGCTTCTTATTCTCTAGGTAGTGAGGAAGAGATGTAATTTTCTTACTGCTGAAGTGTATTCGAAATTATTTCTAAAATTCTTCTAAATGATGAAAACAACGTAGTCAGTCAGTTTTTGATATTTCATTCTCTTCAAGTTTTATTTGCATTTAAATTTTTTTAAGAAAAATTTCTATTTTGTATTTCTTCATTTTTTTAAAAAATTACAAAAAAATAGTGAAAAATTTGCAGTGGATATGAAATATATCACGAAATTTAAATTCGTTTGGACTAGTGGCAAAATTGTCAACAATTTGTAAATATAGATTGAATTTCGTTAACGTTTTAAAAATGTAATTCCATTTTAGAACAAGAAACTTGTGTTCAATTTACGATCGAGGGAAAGCCGAAGAAAACGTGTACATGTTGAGAAGAGTAAGTGGGGGGATATTTCAATTTAAATCAAGGATTTCTAGGATGTAATTCTGTTTAAAAGTAGAAACAATTCTTTTTGTAGCAACACGAGGAATTGGTGAAATTACGGAAACAAATTACCCAGCAAGAGAATTTGTTAAAATCCAAGATTGCACAAACGGATGAGATTATTAAAAAATTAGAACGTGATAGAGATGTTAATAAAAAGTAATGAGTAAGTCAGAAGTATAAAATATATATATAATTTAAAATCGATTTGGCTTCTTAGCAACGACGTGCCAACAACGCCTTCAGGTCAATCAAACGACAGTATATTACTTTAAATGAATCTTGAAGTAAAAGAGTCGAAAATGTTGGTTTCCTTCTTCTGAAAAATGCCGTTGTTTTGTATTTCGAAAAATTAATTCAGTTAATTGTATAGTGTACTTCTTTTCATTATCGTGATGTTTGATATAATAAAAATCAAAAATGTTTTCAAATGAATCTTTTTAATGAAAGCACAGAGATTACGAAGAAAAAATGAAGCAGGAGGAAGAAGAGAAATTTATTAGATCCAAAGATATCTTGTAAATTGTTACAGAAGGTATAAGAGAAAGCATTGAGTTTATAAATGAACATCTGAGATTTCTAAAATCATAAAAAAAGATCAAAAAATTATAAAAATTAAATTTCATAAATTTGCAATTAAAAAAGTTTAAGCAATTTTCTAAAACAATTTCCTTTTATTTATATCAATAGATTTAATATTAAATTCTTTTGTAAATATAAAAATTTGTATTCACTTGGTAATGAATTTTTGTATATTTTTATATATACTCGTATATCCCTTTCAATTTTTTTATTTGTTTTAGTTTTTGTTGTAGATATAATTTGTATTCACTTGGTGTCATAATGAATTAGTTGATTTTTAGATACATATGTATTATTTATATATGTATATATTCATATATAAAAAATGTATCGTATTGAAAATACTTTACTATCGCATAGTTGTTTTTACATGAAACTAATCTACAAAATAAGTAAAATAAATTTTAAATATATTTGTTTATATATTTATATAGATTTTTTATATTTTGTGCGGTTGTCGGTTAACCGTTAGGAAGTTCGTTTTCATTTTTGTATACATTTGTGTTTATGCGAAATATCTAATGTAATCGCTTAAATAATTTTGTTTAAAAACTACAATTTTTGCACACAGCAATAGAAACTGTTCCATTCATTATAGCCTGCATTTTTTGACCATGTAGACCATTACGAATTTCCTTTGGAACCTCTGCCTCTGGTTGAAGCAAACAGAAGAACGTTTCAAATGAGAGTTTATTTTAAACTTTTTGTATTAAAAAATTCCCCAATCTGATAATTGTAAATTTAAAGAACTATAAACTGAATATTTTATGGGAGATTTAGAAAATAGTTGAAAATAAATTAAAACTTTAAGTAAACATCTTCCAATCGGAAATCCTTTTAAGGGATATAGAAATCTGTTGAGAAGCAGAATCTGTTTTAGTAATATTTTATTTTACCAAAAGAGAAAAGTAATAAGACAAATCAAAGGAAACTCGCATTGATCTTAACAGATCTTAACAAATATTGAGCATTCTTTTTCTAATTGCTGCTACAAAAATGTCTGTGAAATTGTAGCAATATATTATTAAATCAATTCGTTGTTCTAAAACACTAATAGTACATTTTCTAATTGGCTTTTGTTTCCTCTTGAATGGCAAAGAATATTTAAAAACAAATTAAAATTAATATTCTAATACTACTGAGGAGAGTATTATTTACTACACACTAAAATCTTTTAAGTATCGATTAAAAATAAGTACGCGTAATTTTTAGGACAATGTAAAATCCTATTACAATATTTGAATGGCATTTTAGAGAAAAATTTGAAAATTTTTCATTTACATTTAAGAGAATCTTACACAGAAAAGAAATTTCTTATAAGAGATAAAATCAATGTTATATTTATTAATTAAAAATTAATTATTAAATTCAATTAGAATTTCAAAAGAACTTTTAATGAGCTTTGTAATAGAGAAAATTCTCCATTTTATATTTTATTACAAAACATAAATTATACACTTAGAGAAAATATTTTCTATTTCTTTCAATAAAAACTGTGACATTGTAAAACGAAAAACGTACAAAACAAATTAGAACACAAGCACAAGTATTAAGAAAAATAATAATTTAAAGCAAAATTCTTGAAAATTTATAATAAAGTAAATTTCACAAATTCTTGTAAATTCTTTAAAATTGAATCCAATTTTACTAAAACGAAAAACAACGAACAACTTCAATATTTTTAACTGAGGTAGTTCTTGTTGAATGGCATAACATAATTTTTCTTTTTCCTTTTTAAATAGCCTTTTTTATTTTTCTCTACCTCCCAAAGGTCTTTTTGAAAAAAAACCGAATTGTTAGCGAATTTTTTTTCTTTAAAAAATTCTATTTTCCTTTCTATTGAAAATGATTGCATTCAAACGAAACGAAACGAAATTATTTACATTTCAAAATAACGGAATACTGCATTGGCAATACTAAAATGGCTTTAATGACGATAATAATGCATTAATAAGTTGTGAACTTGTTGGTAACAATTAAAAATACAATTTTGAATAATTTTCATTACGACAAAAAACTATAGGAAATTTTTTAAGGAATGTTCACAAGCAAAAAAAAAAAGTAATTCATTGGGGCAAACATTTACAATAAAACTGACGAATTGCAAACAAAAAAAAAACCGAGAGATAAACCCTTAAAGATGGCACCGAAAGTGCACAGTTTTTATCATAAAATAAATCAGAATATTTAATTCCGATCAAACGAATTCAAACGATTGCAACGCATTTAAACGATCAAACCGTTGCTTTATCTTAAACAACTAAGAAAAAAAACGAAAGAGAATTGTAAAATGAATGCAAACTGTGCCTATGGAGCGGGGACGTGGCTGCGGGGGATTGTATGACCAAAATTCGTTTTTCTGTTATCAATTGTTGTAACGACAATTGATAACAGCAATTCTAACATATGGCCACGGCTATAATGGCTATTTAGCTCATACGTTTGCTAGCAAATTCTTGTAATTTTTGTAAAGCTAAAGTTTTATTAATTTCGACAATATCCCGATTATATTTGGCCGCCTGCAGCTGCACTTCGAGGATCTTCATGCGCAGCATGTGCTCCTTCGTTTGCATTTCCATGAATGCACGCAATTCAGCGTGATTCGTATAACACGCTGCAATCGCCGGCCCCGCCCCATTCGTAGCGCAGGCACTTGTCGATGATGAACTGTTATTTAGCAATTCCTCATGGGAACCGCATGTACTGGATGAGGTGCATAAACGCTTTGAAGCAGGTTCGTCATTTTGTGTTTGCTGTTGGTGTTGTTGTGGATGAAGTTGCGAATGATGATGGAGCTGTTGTTGTTGATGGTTGAGCTGGTGTTGTTGTTGTTGCTGATGTGCTGCTGCGGCGAAATTATTTTGCAAAGCAGCTGCTGCAGCCGCTGCTGCCGATGGAAATTGACCGGATCGCAACGCATTCAATGCTTCCAAAGTTGCCGAAATGTTATTCATATTGAATGCTGGTTGAAAATTGATGTCGTTTGTCGTTTGTGATAAGAAACCGGAATTGGTAGAATGATCTGGTAGTGAGGCATGGCCGGGACTATGGAGTACACCAACAGCGCCAACACTGCCACGTTCCGATTCATGCGAATCCATTAGTAAATTGCGCTGGTGGGGTGAAGATGAAAGACGTTCAGCTAAACTGTTGCCCGAAACACCACCACCACCTCCACCGCTGCCTGTGACACTACCATTGACACCACTACCGCCACCACCGCCACCGCCACTACTGCCACTAACTCCAGCGCTCCCACCGCCACCACAATTGCTACCATTCATCAATGAATCATTATAAGTATCGTGCAATGCTTCATTCGTTTCTTCCTTGATATCGACATCACACATATCTTGAGGAGGCGTGCGACTACTGCCGGAAATGTAAACAAAATAAAAACAATTAATCAAAATTAACAGATTCCATTAAAAATCATGTCATCGTCGACACTTACTCATCCAGATCATTATCTTCATCCTGTTGTTCTTCTTCGCGATATTCAAAATCCTCTTCTAGGGCAAGCGGTATCTTCGAATAATCAATACCATCCAATGCTTCCGACTTGCAAGCCTTTTTTGCTTCTTGCATAAAGTTCCACACTTCGAAAGTGAACGGTGAGGGTTTCTTGCGATCAGCTACCTCGGCACCGAATCTAGTCAAGCGATTATTATAATCCAGTATTTCGTTGCGAGTGCAAGCTAAAGAAAGGAAAGAAAAGAATAAGATAATGATAAGGATTTAATAGCTTTAATCATGTATCGTTACATACCTTTCATTCGTCGCCATTGCTCCTTTAGACGATTGCACGTACGATCGGTACCGAAAGCATTCGAAAATTTTTGATGTATTATTTTCCAAGCTTTATTCTTGACCGCTGTCAAGCCGGCATCGAGACGTTTATTCTCAATAATACGCATATCCTTGCGGCATAATTCCAGTAGGAACTTCTTTTCCTGATGATTCCAATTTTGGGTGCGTTCGCGCTTTTTGTACATGTTCATCGATGGATTATTCATATATTGCTGCATCTCTTTTTTTCAAAATCAGAGAGAGGGAGAGAGGGAGATAGATAGATAGACAGATAATAACTGTTAGCATATATCGTGTGGGAATATTTTAAATAGTTGCTCGTATACAATACGACTCCTTCCACCCTTACCTCCTTTTATATCCACACCCTCCAGAAGATTATGATTGTTGTTTTGCCAGTTGGCTGCAATCTTCATAAAAGCCTCCAGATCGGTAGCTGAATACTGTTTGTTCACCTAAAAACAATTACAAATTAATTTTCCGAAAATAGCTACTAATTTCGATTTTTTAATTCTTACTCGAACAAAAATTCTAAAACGAAATAATAAAGAGTTTACGAGTAAAAGGAAGTAACGCAGAAATGAAGCGTTTTACATCAAATCAAATGAAATAGAAGAAAAAAATTAATAAAATCAAATTTATTATTTGTCATAAAATTGATATTACTTAGAAAATCTTTATTTTAAATATAAAGAAACGCACAGTTGACGAAAATAAATCTGTAACTTTTTTTAATTTTCTTAATAAAAACATGTTTTTCTCAACAAGTGTTTTTATTGAAATTACTTTTATTAAATTCTCAATTTATTCTAAAAAATATTAGCTATTTTTGAAATATTTTTTTCAACAGAAATAAATATTTTTATAGGAAACGTTAGAAAACTTATGATTGCACTCTTGGACGAATCAATCATGGCTATGGAATAGCTCCTATGAGAAATCCTTTTGAGTCAGGACGCTTTTTTTAAATTATAGTATTAATTCTGGCCAAGTATTTCTTTCAATTTTATATCCTTTTTAAAAGCAAATTCAAAAAAAAAAAAAAAAAACAAAAACAAAACAACATAAAATGGCCTTACGGTATATCTCACATTTACTACAAAACCTACACTAATATCGAAAATGTAGGTCTGTGATTTTAGGAACGAATTCCCGTCAGCCATTGCCCGGTTCGGTTTGGTGACAAACCGGTTTCGGCGATGTGCCATCTTCATTGTTTAAAATCGTTCTGCGGTTTTTGTATTTATTAAATACGAATCTCAGAACTTATAATTAATTCTACTTGTTGTTAAATTAAAAGCAATGAAAGAGATATAACCCTTGCCCTTATCGTGGTTATAACACCACAAATGACTCTAAAAATTAACAAACATTATTAAAAAAACTAAAAAAATTTCAATATTAAAGAAAATTGTTAGGAATAAATAAGAGTGATATAAAATGAAGATATGATGGTATGGTTTAATTATAATGGTAATTATCATCATCATTATCTACTAATGTAGAAAAAATATCATTAAATAACTTTTCCTTAAGAGATGTCTGGGGTTATCATTAAAACAAACAGACAAACAAAGAAAGAAATTTAACGAGACTTTAGGTCACACCTTATGAAATAAATGTGCACCAGATATTGGATATAGCACACTCTTAATATCTACCATATACTAAAAAACAATAATTCACAAATTCATAAACGAATTAATATGGCTTTCAGTGTTGTTGTTGTTGTTATTGTTGTTGTTTCTGTCCGTTTCTGTTGTTGAAGATTGTCGATTGAATAATTGAAAGCCATTTTGTGGTAGAGGGTAAAAAAAGAAAGAAATTAAAGCATTATCATGGCTCTCGTCTCGTCTGGTCTCGTTTCGTCTGGTCTCGCATGGTTCGTCCGTCGACGAATGCGTACAAAAAGCAGGGTTTTTTTTGAAATTAATTGAGAAGAAAAAAGGCAACACTTTGATTTCTCTGTAACAAAATCACAGCATTTTTTCTTGAAGAAATTATTTCTTGTTTAATTTCAATTAATTTTTGTCCTTTTCTTTTAAATAAAGTTCATATAAATATATTTTTGAAGAAATATTTCGGCATCGATATTGTTTTTGTTTTCATTGACATTCATAGCTTTCGCCAATGAAGAAGAAAAAGAGTAGAAGATGATGGCGTGGAGAGCGGAAGAGGGGAAGGTATGGGGAGAGGAGGCAGTCGGAGTAGCAGTGGTAGGGAGTGGTAGGGAGGAGGACAATTCAATCTTATTTTATTTCATTGGAAAGCCTCAATCGCGTAAATCAATTAAGATTTTGTTTTTTCTTAATTTTTTCTTCTTTTTCCGAAGTAATAATTTTAAATGTTGTTTATTCTATAAAAAATCGTTATTATATGTCGTAGTTGCTTGATTTTATTGTTAATGTTGTTGTTTATTTATCGTTTAATAAGAGAAAAGAGAGGCAGAGAAAAGAGAGAGAAGAAAATGCTATACTTGTATAAATATATTTTTATCGATTTCTCATTTCAGCAAAGCTTTTTTTTTTCTATTCTTCTCGGGATTGGTTTTGAATTTCAATAAAGTTCAACGTATTATTTTATTTAACTTTTGTTTATAACAAAAAAAAAAAGAAGTTAAACAATTGAAATTGTTTATGATTTGGTCGTCGTTATTTGCAAATGATCCATGAAATATTAAATAGTATATTATTTTAGACGTGACATTTGATTAATTGTCAAGTATGTTTAATTTTGGTTGCTATTTGGTCTTTGTTAATTATAGTAGTAGTTATAGTGACAGTAGTATCATTCGAATACAGTAGTGGCGTTCGAGGGCAATAGTGTCGTTCGAATACTATAGTGTCGTTCGAATTCGGGAGCGTCATTCGAATTCAGCAGTGTCGTTCGAAATCAGTAATCATTCGAATGCAGTAGTGTCATTCGAATTAAGTAGTGTAATTCGAATACTATAGTGTCGTTCAGATTCGGAAACATCAATTGAATGCAGTAGTGTCGTTCGACTTCAGCAGTGTCATTCGAATGCAGTAGTGTCGCTCGAATGCAGTAGTCTTGTTCGAATTCAGTAATCATTCGAATGCAGTAGTGGTCATTCGAAGACAGTAGTGTCGTTCGAATACTACAGTTCCGTTCGAATTCGGAAACATCATTCGAATGCAGTAGTGTCGTTCGACTTCAGTAGCGTCGTTTAAATTCAGTAGTGTGAAATGTAGTGAAATTCAGTACTGTCGTCCGGTTGGAATAGTGCCAGCATTGAATACAGTAGTGAATTCATTTTTTCAGCTCTTGAGTGCTAAAGGATTGGGCCTGACGAGAACATAATCGTCAACAGAATATTCAATACTAAGGTCTGAAGTAATGGATAATTCAGCATTACTTCATAAAATCTAATTAATTATACTGAAAATCTAATAGAAACCAATTTTTTGGGTATTGTTGGAAATTGGAAATGAATAAAGAATACAGTTCAAAGAATTCATACCAAATTATCTGATAAAATTATCCATTATATATTTGAGAAAAACCTTACGTATTGCATACTTCATTTACCAATGCCTTTCTTTGCTTCAATACAACACGTTCCTTGACGACCTCAATCAATCTTAGTACGGAACAATTCTTCTCGTTAGACAAAAAAGAAAATGCGATACAATGCCTTTTTTGTTTAAAAAAAAAGAATTATTAACGAAATGTAAACGTCAATTAAAAAGGGAAATTAAAACAAAAACAAGAACAATAAAATCTAAAATCTAAAATCATCAACATCAAATGCATAACCAAAGGACAACAACATCATTTAAAACCAACAACACTTCAAAATTTTAATGCACGTTTTAGCATTTGTGTGTGTGTGTGTGTGCGTGTGTGGTTGTATGAGTTTGGGTGTTTTTGGTATCAAGCTACATCTAAATTTACTGCTACAACAATAACAAATAGAAAGATCGAAATGAAAGAAAATTTATCCAGAACCAACGTCGTCGTCACGTCAGTATCTCAAACGTCTTAGCGTTAGCGTCAATTATTTACTGTTTATTGTTGTTGTTGTTGTTATTATTATTGTTAGTTTTTGTTGTTTTTATTGAAGTTGCCACATGAATAGCATAAGCGTGAGTGGAAATTAAAGTAAATTCAAACGTTCATTAAAAAAACCGAGAAAAAAGAATTATCGAATTAAACTAAGAATTCTTGTTTTAAAGCAGATTGCTTTTAGACACGCCTTTTCAATCTCTCTATTATTCCACATCTCCTCTAGTCTTTTCTCCTCTATGCACCCACGATTTCATCTCTTTTTTCACCGACCCCTTTCTAAAACCAATCAAAACATTATCCATACTCGTCAAATATCGACCTTCTTCCCATCGATATTCGTCATAATTTTGTTCAACCGACAGTTTTCAAATGAATACTACATCAAAGGCAGTGGTACACGCGGATGAGGGAGGGGGAAGTAAATGGGGAACGGGGGGGGGGGTGGCTAAATAATTGATCTCAAAGAAAAACAAAACAACATAAGTTTTAGGCAATTATTAAAATACGAGAGTGCGTATAAGAGGATATATAAAGAGGAAGAAAAACTCTGCAAAGAGAAATATTAAAATTCATAGAATACGAATTACGAGAGTACAAGCAGTGATGACGTCATCCTCTCAAAAATTGAAGAGTATGAGCCGTTAGAGATGTAGTGCTGTCAATACTGACGGCTTCAACTGACAGTGCTATTGTTTTCTAAAAAAATAGATAAAATCTAAAAAATCTAAAAGAATTCGAATTAAACAAAGAATGATAACGGTATCGATTATGGAAATAATTGGTATTAGAAATAATATGTATTGTGTATTACATCTGTAATGGCGTAGTGGTCTCACCTTTTGATCTAGTTTGAACTATTTGTTAGCAGAAGGCGAGTACAATGCTTTTGACAATTACTCGATTTTTGGTTATTGGAATGTGTCCGAGGTTAATTTTTTATGACTGCGCCACTCTTATTATGAACTTCTTATGAACTAGAAAGTGCCGCCTATTCTAGATACAATTAGTAATTACTTTGAAGGTTAGGATTACATTTTAAATGCTCGATCAATCAATCACAGTCATTTCCACTCTGCTTTCATCGGAGTAGATTTATATATCGGGGATATATGTTTACCTAATCAGCATATTCAGTCGATGCATTCCCTCGCTCATTTATCGACTTATTAAAATCATATTTTACTCAAGTAGAGTAGTAGTAGAGTAGTAGAGTACTCAAGTCAGCTGGCAGAACTATTAATTCTACTTTTTAGAGAAAAGAAGGAAAATTATTCTTTTGTAAGGTGTTTAATCTTGACGCAGATCATATACGATCAGTAGTGATAAATAAATGTAGTGATACCGAGAATACATTGAATACCTAACTAATATATCGTTCGTAGAGATTGAATAAGAAATAAAAAACAATGGAAAGTGAACAATTGCGCATGCGTTCCGTTATAAAACGTTATACCTCCTCGCTATAAAAATGTGTGTGTGTGTGCGTCGTGTATACACAAAATAGATATTTAAGAATCCGGCAATAAAGTAATAATGATTACTTTTTTCTTTGATTTTGATTGATTTTGTACATTTTTTCTGTTTCGTTTGATTTTTATTTGTGGGTTGTGTGGATTAATTTGTGATTGAAACAGCTGCGTACATAATCGCTAATACTAATACACTAGGAATTACACAAGCACATACATATACACCAACAAACACGTGTCACTTACTACTACTCGCTTTATACTCTGCCTCTTTTTACATCTGTTTACAATAAAATATGCACGTGGTATAGTTTTTCGTAGACACGTTTGCAAAATTTTAATCGGATCTCTTTTCTTTTGAAATTTATTATAATTTTATCTTCCTTCGGAAAAACAAAGTAGTACAAATGTACGAACTGGATATAAAAATGAAATTTTTTTATTAAAAAAAAATTCTTGGCCTACGCGCAGCATCAAAGTAATGGAGCAAACATTTGATAAAAAGGAGTGACAATAAAAAAACAGTGGAAAGGGGAGTAAGAGTTACAACAAAAACAAAACAGGTTGTCAAAGTCAAGTAAGAATGTTTCGGAAAGATATAATAGAACAACAACAACAACAGCAACAACAATAAAGAAAGATTGCCTTTGACAAATTTGGTCAGCACGCAAAAAGATTGCTATGCGAGTACGCGAGCGAATGATAACGCTGGGAGAGGGGGAGAGAAAATGGGAGTTAGTCAGGGAGCGCGTGTGCGTGAGAGAAAGAGAGAGAGAGAGAGAAGAAAAAAATAAAAGATTAGTACATTGTTTTAGAATGAACATGTTAATGTTAAATGAATTCAGTTTATTGTTGAGATATTGTTGTTGTTGTTGTTGTTGTTGGTAGCCTTGGTAATGATGGCGATGGCGATGGAGGTGGGGAACGTAGTTATGTTATCAATAATGTCAATAATGGTGGGGGTGCCAATATTCTGATTTTGCACGCAAACATTGTTTGCAACAAAAACAACGATAATAACAACGGCAACAACAATACCGGCCTAATAAAAAGTCGAAAAGTTAAAACTAAAATATCGCAACAGCAACAGCTGTGCGTTCCTTCACTGGAAGCTATTCCTGTGTAAGAGATAGTGGACGAACAACCAATGACTAGCGGGTCACCAACTGATTTTGAGCGATTTATGAGTTTTGGTGATTTATTCTAATTGTTGAAATTAATGAATTAGGAAACATAAATATTATCTATAAAAAAGGGAGAAGGAATTTAATGACTCATGATGAAATACGTTGAGGCTGAGCGCACTTAATATAAAGGAAATTTGTCTAAAGGGCCCAGAAATTATTTCGATTTATTTTTCAACAGAATCAATTGTGATCAAAAAGAATTTTTGAAAGCAAACACCTCAAAAAGAATTCAAAGACATATAGAATTATTATCATCAAAGAATCATAAAGTGTTAAAGAAATCCTGTTGTTAAAGAGAGTGTTAAAGAGAAAGACTCTTTGGTAAAAAAGGTCTTTAATGAGATCAAGGCATACCAAAAATCTCTAAACACTTTTTCTTTTAAGCAAAAATCGTAACGAAATAATACACGAAGAACGTTGTTTGTGTCTGATGTATCTGCAGCTAAAACACAATACTAATAGGATTTAAAGCACTCCCAATAACAAGAACCAATAACATTTCTCTTGAATTTAAATGATGTTTTGTCAACGGTTAATATTGAATATATTTACATTAAAAAACACTTTTCCCCTCCTTAATTTTTGTTCCCCCTTACTGCTTCCCCCTCTGCTGCTCCTACGTACTTCGGCTTTCGATCCAAATGTATCTTAAAGATACTACTTATATGTAGATGTTTTTAAAATTACTTCAAATTTTACTTAGGGTTATTTTTCATTAGAAAAAAGTTTTTTGTTTGAGTTGGATGGATTTTATTTGAAAGATTGAGATGTTTTTCTTTGATTTTTCTTATTTAATTTCTTTAAAACTATTCTTGATGGTTTTTGTATGCGTTTTATTGCTTTGATCACGTTATGTTAGTTCAATGACATTCTTTATTTGTAATTTTATTTGTTGGAAATTTGTTGTTATTGCTATGGAGTTTTTTTTTCTTCTCTTTACCATTATTGCTATTTTAAGAAGAATTCTCCTATATATAATTCAAGTGTTTGAAACCCAATTCAAGCGCAAGTATTTTATGAAAGTGATTTACAATTTTTTAGGTTTTTATTTTTCCGAGTTTGCTGTCACGAAGTTACAAACAATTATGTGAAGAATTTGATTGATTTAACGCGATGTATGCGGTGGAATTACATAAAAATTACTTAATTGCAGCTCTTTACAGTCTTGGGAGATATAAAAATTATACTATTAAAAATGAATTTCCTCTTTGAAAATAAGATCGATTTTCTCTGATCTAAAACTTTGTCTCTGCAGACTAGAATGCTTTCAAAAAGAAATTATCAGTTCTAAAGACTTTTTTGAAGAAAAACTGAAAAAAGTTCTACAAATTTTATCTTTGGTGAATTTATTTTGGCATCGATTTAATTCCGGATAGCACAAAAAATTTACATTACCATTTAATTCTTTATTTTATTCTAAAAATCAATTTCTACCTAAATCTTCTTTCGTTCCGCTCCGCTCCGCTCTTGGTCTGCTAGAGTAAAATAAAAAATTCTGAACGTGATTCAGAATTCACTACAATTCGAAGAAAGTTTACACGATCAAATAAATGAAAGCCAACTTTAAATTTAAAGAGGACTTCTCAAGAAAACTCAAAAGTAAAATAATCAAAGTTTTTATTCACAAGTTAATTTTATTCTATAAAATTCTTTATAATTCTTTATAATTCAAATAGAATGAGAATTAAAGACAAATAAAATGAGGTGACAAAAATAAAATGTTCGTTAAAACGGATGAAATAAATAGATACGTCGTTTATATTCCAAGCATTCAATACGAGCAACTACATAATATTAAAATTAAACTACATAAACTATTTGTATACTATTTGTCATTATATAGAATAGAAGATATCAATTAAATTCGAGTTTGAAAAGAATTTAAAAAAATGCCTTCGAGAAAGGCTAGGACACATGAAAAGTGTACGTGTTGGTTTCTCCTTTTCTTCTGCTTTCATTTCAATTTTGGTTGTATTTATTTCGTCTTGATCTTTTATCCCCCTCGGTTTTGGTTCAAAGAACTCTACAAATCATTTTGAATGGATTCACTCACACTCGAAATGGGAGAGCGTGATTACCGAAATATTCACAAGTGGTTCCCATGACTTGGTATTATTGTAGAGGGTTTATGGTACCATTGGTACCACAATTAAAATGAAGTTGAAGAAGAAAACAAGAAGGGGAAAAGAGAATTAGGAATAAATAAACAAATGTTGAATGATATTTACTTAAAATTAGGCGGAGTTTTTAATTCAGAACGCAGAACAAGAGGTCGTTTAAATTTGTCTTGAAAGGAAATTCTTATTAATGACTAACAACTTGTTAATGAATTTAGTAAAATTTAAAACTTTTGGAAGAGTATGAATAAGAAGAGATTACATAAAATATTGATTGAATGATAAATATACATTCGATATTTTAGGCTCAAGAGATGACCATCGCAATCCTAAATATTAAAAATCATCGTCCCATACGTTCTCAAAATTTATGAAAAGTGACAACCCGTCAAGCCAAAAACAAACCTCGATAATCAATGCATTTTAGAAACATCGACAGATATTATCGTTCAAAAACAAATCTTAAAAATTATAATGAACTGAATTTGTTTTGAATGTAATGGCATTTACGCACGCAGGCCACGAGTGTTCAAAATATTCGCGGTATGGATATAAAAATGTAAATACACTCGGAATTTTATGTAATTTTATTTGTTTTTAAGTATTCAATATATTTCGCCATTATCTGAATACAATATTTTTCGTTTAAGCTTGGAAATAATTAATAAAAACGCTATAGAACTCTTCAAAACTCACTGCAACATTCGATCTTTCTTTAACATTTTGTCTCAGCCTATCCAGCTTTCATTAAGAAGAAATAATTCGCAAATGTATAATCACAAATATATAAAACATTATATCTGCATCTTTAAATGCAAAAATAAATAACAAATATATAAGCTTTATACCTTTATATCCTCAGATATTGGCATCAATTACATAAAATTGATTATATTATTAGTAAACTGCTCCCGGTTATATAACGAGAATACATTGAACTCCTCTAGTAAATCTATATATCAACACATATATGTATATGTATATGTACACAACTTATAGTTACTGAAGCAGCTGTAAATAACTAAGGAATATCTATTAATGCGCCATATGCCATTATTCGAAGTCGTACACACGATACATAAAATTACAATTTGTCAGTTTCATTTTTTATTATTTCTCCGATTAAACCAAATGAAGGAACAAGACAAAAAAAAACAACAACAAACAAACAACAACGTACACTTTATCTAAGAGTACAATTATTGTATAAATATATAAATGAATGGAATGGGTCGCGGTTTAAGGAAAACATCTCTATTCGAACGGGTGATCAGCGATCGCACATTGAGTCTGTGTATGCGCGTTTCATCATTAGAAACGACGTACTGTACTTGCTACGCAACGCCAACGTGTGTGATTATGAATGTATATATGTACTTCTATATCTATTTAGGTATCTTGCATTATTCGATCGATCTATCTATCTAACAATTCCTCTATGTTGGATTCTTCCTTTTTTTTCTTTTCAAATACTTAATATTTTCTAATGAATCGTTGCTATTATTCCGATTTAAGAAATAAAGCTAACATTTATTATTGTTATGGTTGTTGTAGTTATTTTCTTAGTTTTTTCCTCTAGATCTAAGGAAAAAACATTAAGATCAGATACAAAGATACCGCAAAACAACAATAAGAAGAAAAACATGCTCAATTGTTGAAAATGAAGGAGTAATGGTATTGTGTGTGTGCGTAGGCGTTGTTTTTGTCTAGAATTATATTCTTTAGTTAAGTCTCGGTTGTTTTAATGATTCTATTTTGAAGTGTGTTGTTGTTTTCATTTCAAGTAATTGTTATTTCGTGGTAGTAGAATGTTCTCAATTCTATTTTTTCAAACCATTCGAATATTTGCAGAATTTGTATAAAATTACGATCTTAAGCCGTATAATAAATTTTATAAAATATTTCATAAAATTAATAAAATCTTTTTCTAATCCTCTCAAAAAAAAAAAAAAAAAAAAGCCAAGACAAAATAAGTGAAGGAAAAAGCCGTGCGTAACATAAACGGACCATAAGACAATTTGGTCCGTTTAATCAATTATTGTCACATTTTTATTCTGTAATCAAAAGGTTGTCACATAATTTTTAAGAAAATGTTCACAAAATTGTGTGAAAACTGTTATACAAGATTCTTGAACATTCTCAAGAATTTCTTGAACATTCGTGATGTTGGTTAGAATTTTTGAGTTTGATGCATATTTGATGCATTGATACTTTTTCCTCAACAGTGGCGTATTAGAAGATTTTAATAGAGTTTCAAATCATCCCCCCCCCTTTAAGTAGTCAGAGTTAAATCTCTCGTACTACTACTACTGCAACTACAATTACTATTACTATTACTACTACTTCTATTTTTATGCTACTACTAATACTACTAATATTAGTGTTTCTATTACTACTACTTTTACTACTATTATTACTGTTTAGGCATGCTTTTAATAATCATTACTCAATTAAGTATTCAATTAAGTGCCATTTAAGCACCAGTTTTGGTGCTTTTATATTAGAAACATTAAATTAAAAAACCCTTAGGTTTCTGCATCAACAACATCCATCGCCCCCCCTCCCAAATTACTGCAAATTGTCATCCAAGTCATCCTGTTTAATAAATCCTGATCATACCGAAGAGTAAATGTCGTAGATTTGAACACGTCCATTTTCATTTTAATACTACTACCTTTTTCAACATTTTCAAAAGTCTGCGATATTTTGAATTTTATCTTTAGTACGCTGAAAAATACTAAATTTCACGTTTTGAAATTAAATACACTCCTTAATTTTATTTCAAACTCACGATTAATCATTGCTTTCCAAAAACGATTCTATTCCATTCAGTTATCACAAAAATGCACGTTAAAATTTTTGATAATTTCCGAGATATTACTCATACTATATCTATTACCAATATTCCCCCCGCCCCTAAAGTATTCTGATATTTTATCAGACTCAGCAATTCGTTTTCTATTCTTTCAAATAAATTCGTGATATCGCTTAAGTAGAAAATGATTAAATTTAATGAAATGTTAATAAATTGGGAAAAATCAAATAAGTCAATATTGAAATCGAATGATTTGCAAAGTTGTCCACATCACCACCCACCACGACCTCATTCCAACCCCGGCATTTCCTTAAATTTCATAGATTTCCTCTGAATCGTTCGTTCTCACGACACGCGATTTTATATAAAAAAATATCCTTTTTCTTTTTACTTCCGAGCTGGTTTACGAAACAGCTGCAGTAAAATTACATCGGTTTCTGAAATTCCGTCGTCCGTCTGTCCGTTTGATGGTTGAGTTTTTTCCCTTCATAACCCGGCCGAATTGTTGACCGTAGCGAACGATTGGAGCGATTTTGATTGAACTATGACTGACGATTGGTCAATATTTTTGGATATCTGTATGATCGATTAGTAAAAGCGTCGGTCAGTCAATGCACCTATCGGTCAATTGATCCATTGAATCAGTTCCGTTTATCATAACCGTCAATTTGGGTTATGGCTAAGGGTTTAAAAAAAGGATCGGGGTTGATTTCTTTCGAAATCGATTGCTATGAAATTATTTCAAGCCATTCATGTCGGTCAATTGTTTGGTTGTTTGCTGTGTCAATTTTTTAGTTGTTCTTGATTCTTTGTTTTTTTTTTTGGTGGTTTTATGAACCACGAGTCCCTTAATTTTGATCACTTCTTTTTCGCTACGATCGTTCACTGGTTGTCCGGCTGTTTGGTACATTTGACAAGTGAGGCCCCCCGGTTGCCCACACGTGGCCCAAAAGCCACTCATGCTGCGTGCTCCCTACGTATTTTGCAGAGATATCGTATTCTTTTTTCTTCTCTTTCTTCAATTTTTTCATTCAAAGTGAACAATTTTATGAATCATTCATTTACACGCGCCTTCGTTGCCGACGCCGCCGCAACGTTCAGTCGTTGGAGCAACAATAGAAAAATGATGTAGTTGCAGACGTAAACGAACGATATGCATACATATACGTTCGTTCTCGTCGTCGTCGCCGTCGTACACGTAGTAGATATGTTTATCTGTCCTGTTGGAACGTCGTCGGTAGGCGCACGACCAAGGATTGAATAAAAATTAACAAATGTTAAATTTTTGCGACAGGCAATAATTCGGGCACTCGCCACTGTCGCTAACGTCACTGCCACCGCCGACGGCATGATACAATTCCACTGCAAATCTTTCCATGAAATGGGCCAGCAGCAGGCAGCAGGCAGCAGACATCGGGCATCGGGCATCAGGCGAACAACAAGCGTAAAGCAACCAACCAGAATCACCTACAAACAGACAGACTATTGCACGTCAGAGACACACACACACACACCGTCAAATATGTCACCATAAACCGTAGTTGTTGTTGCTCGTTTATTGAGTTTGTTGTTTAGTTTTGTTTGTATGTTGCGAAAAGGTACTCGTATATCTAACAATTAGCTGTGGATTCTAGATAAATCCAGGTGTTCATTGGTTATGTTTTGTTGTTTCTTCTTATTATTTATTTATACCCAGTTTTTTTTTTGAGATTACCTTTGCTTACCCCGAAATGCTTGTTTAGATTTTTTTTGGAATTCTCTTAGAATTTGACAGTGTATTTTCTTTGTAGGGCGGTTGGGAAGGGGCGCGGCGGTGTGGGGGTGCTGATTTTTTGTCATTAGATTATGGATTGCATGATTGCGCTCGTTATGGATTAAATAATATCGTTCTCCTCAAGAAATTCTTATGTTTGTTTTTTATTTATTGCATATTTTTTTTAATTTTTCTTTTCAAGTCTAATAAGCAGAATTATTAAATGACTTCATTAAAATTGATTTATTTGGAAATTTATTATTGACTTAAAAGTCTTTTCAATAGATTTTAGAAGCTGATCAATTTCGTACTTTTTTATCTAGATTTTGTAATTTTTGCAAATAATGATTTTTTGTCAAACAATTTTCAAAATCAATTTCAAAATTGATTGCAGATATTGCTAACACGAAAATCGTCATCAATACGATATCAATACGAAAATCAATATTACGATAATATTTTTGTGAATAGATAAAAGTCAAAGCTAATACTTATTTGACAACCAAATTTTTAAAATGATAGCATTGTGACGTATTCTCTCACTATGACGTATCTTCATCTACTTTATCATTTTCTCTCGAACTAATTCCCGATATGATTATAATATTTTATATATGATTTGGGTATATAAACGGCTTACAATTTCCACGCCGCAATTCACAATCGTCCGGGGTGGTCTATCGATTTTATTTATTTAAACTATTTAAATCATTATCGGCACAGTTGCGCCTTGATCGGAAGTTATTGTTTATTTAAAATTTGTCATTGTCATCATTTCATTTTATCGCCTCGGCTTGCATTACAAATTATTAAAACGTTTAAATATGAATATGAATACTATAGATAGATATATTTATAATTAATATTTGATCGGAGGGACGAACGGACTGTTAAACGAATGAACGAGAAGGAATGACGATCGTTAGAGCAATGTTTAAATTCTAATTAAGAATATCGCATACTCGCACGTTTCTAGTTTGGTTACAAAAAAAACAATAACAAATATTTAGTAGCAAAAAAAGAAAAAAAGAAAACGATTCCAAGGAAAATATTTGAGTTGAAAAAAAGAAACGAAAGAATTGGAGAAGAGGAGTCGAGTATACCAGCATGTGGGTGAATATTGCTTCGTTAATAAAATAATGTTCAAATTTCAGATAAGATTTCATAGAAAAAACTAATCATAATTCTTAAGGTTTAAAATTTAATTAAAAACGATTTAATTAAAAAACTTTATTTACAAATTAATAAAGAACGAATATGAAGAATATGACGCTTTAAGAAATGAAAAAAACCAAATGAAATGAAAGTAAAATAATAATAAAACAACTAATTGCTAAAGTTTTGTGTATACAATAATTCAATGAATTTGGCTTATCGTCGAACCGGCCATGTGTGTGTACGCAAAACAATTTGGTAAATATTAAATTCTAATTAAATTCAAATTAAGTCATGGGAATGATTTCCTATAGTTTTCGTTTGTATTTATTTATACGGTTTTTTCTATTTTAATTACTTATATTATCATTATGGTTGGTGCTGGCGGTTTTATTTAAAAAGGGAAAAAAAATTTAAGAATAAACAAAGGAGAGCAAACTTTCGTTTATTGTTTTTTAAGCAACTGAGCGTGTGTTTTTTTTTCTGCTGGGTGGAATTTTAGGTGGGGCATCCATCTCTTTAGGGCAATTTCAATCGCAACAAGAAAACAACATTAATGGAATATGAATCGAAGATTTATGAAAACGACAAATCGGTAAAATTATGATCACGCTCTTAATTTCTTAAATGTGATCGAGTAATAATGATAATTATAAAAATGATAATAAAAATAGTAATAATAATAATAATAATAATAATAATAATAATAATAATATGAATAATAATTATAATAATTGACACAATAATATTGAACGCCAAACATCAATAACACTATTTGTCAACAAATCTTAACGAGCTTTCAAGAAAACTGTCAAGTTTCATTATTTATTTGTTATTTGTGATTAACTTTAAGAATAATAAATTTAAGAGAAAATAAATATAAAATCAATCTAGGAAATATTCAAGGTACTTTTCAAGACCACAGATAAATGTCAAGCTTCCTAAATAATCTTTAGAGAATGCACGAGCTTTCGTTTAGATTTCAATTTGAGTTAAATAAAAAATATATAAAATATACGATATGCAACACATATATCCACAAATCAGCCCTATCCTTCTACGATTCGTGTGACACACACACAAAAGAATAAGCCACAACTTCAAAGATTCTAGATAAATAAACGAAAATCTTTATCCAGATCAATAAACCCAATCGACACTAAAGAACACTAAAGAAGGTATCGTTTTGAAACTTTGGATTCGGACGACAAAACAACAACAAAAAGGAGAAAAAACATAAAAAAATATTCCAATAAAGGAATGACAACTCATAAAGATTTTAATGTTCGAAGGTAAAGCTGAAATCATTAATCCTCACGTATTTAAGCATTGGTTCTATAAGAAAAACCAACGATTTGAGAGAGGCGATTAAAAATTCAGCTCTGTCGCGATCTGGTAGAATCAAATGAATCCCAAGGATGGCACACAAATATTACCCGAAATGCACAGCCACATAAATAATAATAATAACGAAATAATGGATAGATAAATATTTTCAGATTGCATTTTTAAATTTTAGAGAATCCATCAAAATTAATTTTAAAGTGTTTTACTCTAGAGAAATTAAGGAAAAAGGAGGAAAAGTCTAAAAGGAAAACATTAAAAGGAATGGTGAAGTGAGAAAGCGAAACAAATGCTAAAAATGAACATTTGATAAAAATAAAACAATTGTTGGAGTTGTTTTTTATATCCCAGTAGGGAAAAGGTGAATAAGAATAAACACTTCAGAACACGTAGACTTTTTAAGAACTTCTGAGTATTATATCTTCTCGCATTTCAAACGGCATCTACGATTAATGACAGTTCAATTTTGACATTTTAAAAACGAGCGTGACCTATTGTATGATGGCCGTTGAAAGGCTTATCACAGGATGGGAAAGCAATGGGAAACCCGGTTTAAGTTAAGAATTTGAAACTATGTTAAACGACATTGAGAAAGCTAAAAAAATTTATATAACGAAAATAATGATATAAATGTGTATGATGTAAACGGAGAAAATAGATGAAAATACATAAAAGTAATACACGATGATTCATTGAAGAAAACGTGATGAATTTTTGTAAACGTTAAACAATAAGATCACTAAAAATTTTTATTAAGCAATATCGTGAAAAGATATTTTTTGAAGGGAATGCTTATGATGATGTGAAATGAAAGGAAACATTACTGAAAATATTATAATACACAATAATCACTCTATAAAGAAAGAAAACTTTGAAATTATTAACGAGAAAAGGTGATCGACATGAAAAGCAATAAAAATCAATTAAAACAATCACAACAAAAAGTACGCTTCGCGTTGAACTCCAATAAGAAAGAAACGATGATGCGGTGGCGGTAGAGCATGTACAAAATGAACATCTAGATACACGCGCGTGCGATACTTTATAATGCTTGAGTCGAGACTTATAAGTGATATAGCGAATATCATTAAGAGTGTAGGGCGAAATCGTTTCAAAAAGGAAAAAAGGAGAGAAAGACGAAATAAGTTAAAGCAAGAAATCACAAAACTTAAGATTGAACACACCCAAATTTCTTTAGAAAAAAATAATCAAAAGAAAGAAACCTTAATAATCGCAGAATGAAAAGAGAAGAAATTTAAAACAAAACCCAAAGAAAGGCAAAAGTCGACCGAACAGGAGAAAAAAGTAATAAATCACAAAAAATTAGAGAAATATATTACTACAGTATAACGTATATCTATATAATACTATATAATGCTTCGTATTTAAAAGCTATATTACAGATATGTATCATTGATTTTAATGATTGAACGATGTCCTTTCTCTTTAGAGGCGTAAAGATGTGAACGACGAACAATTGTATTGTCGTTTTTTTATGCCGGCGTCAAGATACAATTTCAGCGCTTTTAGAAAATGAAGCAATAATAAAAAGTGATACTAGGAAATGTCTAAATTCGAAATAATTTATTGGAAATTCAAAATCGAACGACTCGGAGTGAAAAATTTGACAGTGTTTGGCAAATTTCAAAAAATTTCTCTAACGTCACGTCATAACGAGGTGTGAGAGCAATGTACTGCCGCATCACCCCACGAGTACGTAACGCAACGACACGACGCCTGCATACACAGCGGATGCAAGATGCAATGACACTATAATATGAAATTACTCTTAACTCCAACAACAACAACAACAACAAAAGAACAACCAAAATCGGAAAAAGCAAAACTATAATAACAATTAGAGAAAGGATAAGGGAAAGAAAAGAGGGAGAGAAGAAAAAAGAGAATAGCGAACTGACAAAAAAGTGGCAGTTTACGATAGTGCAGCTTGTCGTATATATATTGTTGCATGTAACGCAACATAACGCAAAGGACTATAAATGATGAATGTACATTCGCCGAATGTCATTCCAAACGAACAAAAAAAAAAAACAACAGTAGAGATAAAATTACAATGATTTTAGATTTAGGATTTGTCCATTTGGGATTTAGGAATGGTGTCTTGTTCTTGCTGTTGTAGTTGTTGTTGTTTTATTTTTTTTATTACATGTTTAAGAGAATGCGATGAGTGTGCTTAGGCGTTGGTAAACGAGATAAACACAATTACCAAAAAATATTTAAAAAAGCAAAGCAGCAATGGAAAAATGAAATAACTATCATTAGATTGGCTATTAATCCCATTTTCCACCCTTCCATTAAACGCACTGTACACACACATACATTTATGCAATTGGGCTTCAGCTTTAATTAAGACCAGCTGCACCGACCCGGTAGGAAATTATGTTTCGCTTTAATGGTTTATGAATAGAAAATATTAATTTCTATAAAATAATAAAAAAAGTTTTTTGCTATATATAATTTTTTTATTAATCATAATAATTATTGAATAACTTTGTTGTTCTGTAAAGTATATAGAATATGGCAGCATGATCAGTGCATAGAACGGCATATTGCATAGAATATCCAAGAATTTCTTCTCAGTGCATAATTTTTCAAAAACTTTACAGATTGGATTTCAGATATTTCTCAGATTTCCCGCAAAATAAGCCAAATACAGTGTTTCGACAAATTGCCCGCATAATTAATACTGACCCTAAATTAACGTATTAAGACCATCTAACACAAATCTCGTCAACCCTGAGAAATCATCAATATTATCAATTATTATATAAGGCTATTTTATTTATATTTATATTTATATTTGTTATATAAGGCTAATTTATTTATATTTATTATATAAGGCTAAATTATATCCACCAACTGATTTAATTCTATCATTCTTTAGCTCTCTTCAGTCTTCATTTATTTTTAACTGAATTTTTTTGATTTCTAAGGAAAAATAATTAATTAATTGATTATTTAATAAAGTATGTCTCACCATAATTATCACAACTTAGTTTTTAGGGTGTATTTGTTGGTGTTGGTGTAATTGTTGGCATAAATAATAAAATATTACTTTTAAATAAAACTTAAATAGTTTGATAAAATCAATTTCATAACTAGAAACTTTTCTTACAGGGTCATTAGTCCAAGTTCAAGTATTTTTACGCCTGCGAATAAATTTTTTTTCCATTCTCAGAAAATTTATTATTTCAGATACTTTTGCATTCTTGTGTCCAAATTCAAATTTATTCAGCTTCTGGCGGTTTAAAGAATGCAGAAAAGGTTATGGAAAAGCGGTGAGAAGAGTTAAAGTTCGTCACATTCCTGATGCTTAGGCTGTATCAATGAACAGATACGCTCGCAAAGATAGACAGAGAGACAGACATAAAAACAGACACGCAGACAAGCTACGTACCCGAGGGCGAAGGAGAGGGGAACGTCCCTCTCCAACAACCCACATGACTGGTTGGTTACTTTCCTCAGTGCGTGTCGGTGTGCGTTTGTCTGAGTCTGAATTTTGTGGGGGTCGTACTTGATGTCTAACGTTATTGGCCAAGTGTTCAAATCGCTTTTGAATTGATTGAATTATTAATTGCGCGCCGAACAGAGAGCAAGAAAATGAAAAAAATAAAATAAAATAAAAAATAAGAACTTTAGAGAAAAAATCAAGTTTTATTAAACGAATTAACAACCGTCTGAATTTATTTAATTCAACTTCGCTTAACTTGTTTCGTTGGGTTCACAATCAATACAACGCAAAAGACCGAACATTCATACATTCTCAGACGACAAAGCGACCACGACAATGACGAACAACAACAACGAACAACAACAACGTCTACAAAATCACTGACAGCGACGACGACGCGGACGACGACAATAATAATGACAACGTTGATGCTGAATTCTGATTTGTTCTCAGATATTTCGTTGCTTTAAACAATTACGCCTCTAATGGGCGTCAACTAATATGTTTTAATACAATAGTATTGAAAGAAAAATAATCTTTTTTACAATGCATCTCTGTTTCTGTCTGGGGCAGACTGAGATCTCACTCTATTGGCCGCATTAAATAAGTATTAGTATTAGAATTAATGTAAATAAAATGATGACAATTATAATCATCATGTAATAATTCTGAGACGTGTTAATGCTATTTGAATTATTAGTTTCCGTTGGAAACAACATTTTGCTAAACGATAGTATTATCAGAAAATTAATACGATATGAATATTTGTAGCAGTTTCGATATTTCCAATTTGCATTACTTTAGATAAGTAATCGATCGAATACCGCGGCGTTCAGAATCCTTATTCAATATCATTGTCTAGTATTGGTATGTTTTATCAATCTCCAGAGTCAAGCGCACACATACTCCGGCATGGATTTCATTGCAATGTTTGTATCTTTTATTAATTTTAGTATTCAGCCTTCATAGTTTTAGTACTACAATTAATATCAGACCCCAATGGTGGTGTCGGTAACAAGTACCAACACCTAGTACTTCTATATCTAATACTACTGTTCAATTTTAGCATTCGGATGTCCTATTAATTCTAAAATTCTACATTTTATACACATTTTTAGTACTAACATCAATTCAGTGATGATACCGCCACTGATACTGATATGACGATATATCAGTACATTTTTACAATAATATTTTATGACAATTGCTATCAAAATTAGCCCCTACATTAGAATAACAGTCCAGTGTGCGTAATTTTAGTATTAAACTTTAGTACTAAATAGTATTAAATTTTAGAGGAATCCTGTGCAAGTAGCCAGTAACTACTCTATATTTAGTATCGGTATTCGATGACGCAATGTGTATGTATGTCATATACTGTTATTAATATTAGACAATTCAGTGGTATACGAATTGAGTGATCTCAGTGTCGATTAACGGTATCGTATAATGTTGGTATGCGCTGGAGGTATACACTATAGTATGTACTAATGTCAATATTAGCATATTCATTTGTGTAAGAAAACAATATCTGCATTTTTTAGTACTCAATTCAATACCAATAGCCCATACTATACTATATATATTGCAAAACATATTAGCACCTTCGTTATCAGAAAAATCCAGTATTCTCGTTTTAGCACTAGATGATCCAGTACGTGACAAGACGTTCAGTGCAATCATCTAGCGCTAGTACTAATGAAGTACTTTTGTTAGTGTAATCCAGTACTAATATTAAGTATGAGCAGTACTTATAATGATATACTTATAATGGGACATTATACTTGTAATGATATAAAGTATAGTTCGCCAAACAATTAGAATCTTCATAGTTTTTTCATATTTCATCTTCATTCATTCAAATATTTCAATAATAAAACGTAATTTGATCACACTTGGTAGAAAAGTTTGAAGTTAGTTAATTTTAATTTAAGTTTAAAGTTTCTTTGAAATTTTACAGACAATTAAAAATTAAATTTATGAAGGCTAGAATTTAAATTTTTAACATAAAATTACTTAAGCCGAAAAATTAAAAACGTTCACTGTTCACTTTATGTGACAGGACTTCACCTCATACAATAAATGCAAACTCTTAGTTTTCTCTAATCATAAAATAATGTTTGGATAAAAGCAAAATGCAATAAAATTCTTGAAAGATTTTAACTATTAAAATTTCTTAGCATTCAATTTCGTTTTTCCCAACGTACATTTTAAGGAAAAATAATAAACAAATTCTTATTCTAATCTAGGAATTGAGACATACCAAACAGCGGCCGCACACACACTCATAATACACACACTCATACATACATAGCCACACATGCATACATAGACACACACATATATACATACAAACACACATGCATTCACATACACTCCTTCTGTCACACACTCACACATCTCAAACAAATAAAACATATGCGAATATATATTTTATGTGTGTGTGCGTCACATATTTTTGTCACATATGAAAAGCGTTCTATTGTAACTAATTATTATGAATGATTGTCAATTGGTTTGTATGCTTCAAAGTAATAAATTTATAACGAAGATGGAGATGGTAAATCTTAATGCTTTTCTACTCGTATGATCGTATTGTGTACACGCCTGTAAGTATTATAAATGAATCAAATTTAGATGAGCCCGCATGTAGGAAAATTTAGATTGTATAATATTAATATCTAATATATAGATTCTAATATATAAATTTGTTAATTAAAATCGTTTTGTAAATTTTAACTGCATTTATTAAAAGTAATTAATGCTTGATTGTTTTATATAATGCAGTCGAAGCGTCGGGGCTAATGTAAACTGTAACTTTTAATCGATAAAACTACATAATATTTAGTCGAAGTTGATGAAATGTTAGCATATATTTATATATATATATATATTTATTTAAATACCAAAAATAAATACCCGCTATATGAGTTTCAAAAATTCTGAATTTTATCGATAAATTTTAAGAAAGAAAAGTAAATTATCGCGTAATTAATAAATAAATGTGGCTGCTCGACAGCGTTATGACAATACAAATTTAGTAGTATTGTGTATCGAAAAATACTAGTAGTATTTTAACTGCTTTGTGGTAACCCACTCGAGCAATAATAGCACATTTTTCTCCCACGGTTTCTACAACTCGTCATGCATTACAGTTACTGCAATTTCAGATTTAGTTCCCCCTTTGTTCAAGGACTGTGTTTACTGTGATTAAAATATAGTTATCCAAATCTTAGTCATATGTGTTTAGTTTGTGAGAAGCTTTGTATCTTTGTAATTTTTGAAATTCCGAAAGTGTTTCAGGCAAATTTTATTCGCGTTCGAAATCCTTGAAAAATGAAATTTAAAAATTATTTTATTATTGTTTTAGTAAGTAATTGATTTTTTTAATTTTTCTTTCAATTTTTTTACTTTTTTTTCTAGAACAATGGTAATATTTCGAAGAAGTGAGGAGTGTGATTCAGCCGAAGAAATTAGATCCTCCCCGAAAGTCCAGCAAAATAATTGCCCTCCAATTTTAAAGAATTTCAATGAAAGAAAAAAACCTCTAAAATATTTATTAAAATATAAAAAAACACGCTTTAAAATGATCGACAGCCAAATGATTTCGTTGATTAAATGCATTTGTCTGTCGTTGGCTTTTGGTTTTGTTGTTGCTTTTGTTTTTGAGAGTATTATAATCGTAGTTGTAGTTGTTGTTGTTTCATTTGTGACCATATTAAAGCGAGCATGATTTGTACAAAAAAAGACCGTCGTTCTCCTCCTACTTTTCACACAAATTCACTCTCCTCCTACCCCATTCATTCATTCCCTGCCCAACTCGTTCAGGATGATTGATAGTCATTTACCTTTTCTTTTTGTTTTCTAAATATCTTTGAAAGGCCAAAAACAACAACACCAGCAACAACAAATGATGCTTTTCAACGTATTAGGCATTTGCTTCTTCTTTCGATATGAATTTCGTGTCAAAAAATGTATTTCTAAGGATTTCGCCTGTACGCGATCAATTGATTCAGGTTTCATTATTGGTGAGTGAGTGAGTGGTCTTTAATAATATAGTGAGTGCTTATTAAAAGGTTTAGCTTTCTTTTAATTTTTTAGTTTCAGAGATGAATACTTGCGTGTACATTTTAAACACATTCCTTAAGACACCCCCGCCCCCGCTTCCAATCAATGATTTGATAGATGAGGGTATATTTGAGGGTGTTTCGAACAATTGAAATTCAATTTTCGGTTTTTTTCGAAGAGGATTAAATGATGGATCTTTTATATTTTTTAATACTTTCTTCAAAAGATAATTTTTTTATAATTTTAATTTAATTTAATTTTTTATAATTTTAACAAACTAAAAAAAACGTGATCTCTTAAATCGAGGATAACGCTCTAATATTGTATATGGAGATTATGATATTACCCATAATGCCGTGCATATGGGTATATTGTTCACTAATTAACATTGCATTCTTCGTTTAAATTTAAATGTATTCTAGCTCCGCTAAGGTACAGTTGCCACAAGAATTGTAGCACATGACCTTATATATTTACAGTATAAATTCCATTGATCTTGTTAAATGGTTTTTTATTTAACATTTTCAAAACTGTTAATTATTATTTTATTACCCTGCAGAAAACTCTTAACCCATTCGAGACCGATTACACTCTGCGTGGGCAATTTTTTCTCAAGGCTATAATATCGGCTGCACACCGTATGCGGAATAAAAACAATAAGCAATTATGTATTATTTTGAGTTTAGGTAGTCGTTATGATATAATATTTTATGAATTAATAATATCTGTAAATTAGAAAAAAATCGCCAATAATTTTATTACCTATTTTTTTTAGAAAATAATCAGTCTTGTGACAGAAGAAAACAGTTAGCTCCTACGAGAAATTAGAGACTTGAGGATTGTGTTCGAAAAGTTTAGACGTCTCAAAGGGGTTAATGTACAAACGCCTTCGTCTATATAAATTCTTGTCAATTCTAGGTATTCTTATTTAATATGGTTCTAATATATTACCAAAGACTAGAACACATAAAATATATCATAATCCTAATATATCATTAACAACTATATAAACATTTGTATTAACAATTTAAGAGAAATCTATTCGTAGTCTCGACTATAAAATGTAATAATATTGTATTTTTTACATTTAAAATCGAAGGTTCTTTTTTCTGAGCTAAACACATGTCTTTATATATTTTTTCAAATCGTTTTTGCGAATGAATGAATGTAAAATTATGTGATAATAAAAATCAGAATGCATTTTAAAGAACTGTTAAAAAATTTAGAGCACAAATCGTTAAACCTAACAATAATCGTATATCATTGATTATAATGAAGTTGTTAAAGTATTATTACAATACTCTGAATAAATAGGCGTTCAATATGAATTGATTCATGGTTTTATAGAATTTTTTGTTGGGCGAGAGGAGAGGAGGTGTCTGTGAAATGCTCTACTTTTTATACACCTTAAGTTCTGATTCATATTTTCATTTCAATTATTTTGTATTTTTTTGATTTGATGATTTTGATTTCTTCTAATTATAAGATATAAATAGTATGCTTAGAGTTGTTGAAGAAATATAAATAGTTGTTTTCTCATAGAAATGCCAAAAAAAAAAATCGAACAATTATATCTTACAATTAATTTATGCAGTTGGTAATTATATTACGACTATATACTCTCGAACTAGTCAGATGTTGTTCAGATTAGTCAGATGTTTTTAAATAAATTTTGAAATTGCTCAAAATAGAAACTAATTAAATGAAGAGAATTTTTTTAATAATGAAGAAGAGATTTATTTCATTGATAAAACTAAAACAAATTCCTTTCATTCATGAGATAAATTTAAAACATTAGATTTAATTTTTTCAAATTGAAACTTTTTTTTAGAAAAGATTATTTTAGAAAAAAATTGATTCTGAAATTTCTTTCAGAAAAGTTCTGATCCTAAATCAAAGAATGTAGTGCATTGCGTATTAATAAAAAAATTACGTATAAAATCCATTATGACCAGGCATTAACCAAAGAAACAACAACAACACCTGAGAAGTAGTAGTTCATCCGATCTGCAAAAGAATGCTATTTTTAAATTTAACATTTGCTACATAATTTCAAATATAATTCATGCCAATGATGCCGTTCGGGATGATAAAAATTATGATCATAATATAATGGAAATGATGATGCTTGTTATGATGATTACTACGATGATTATTACGACACGCGTTATAATTATTAAAACCGATCTAAGAAGGGTTAAAAGAAAAACAAAAAAGGTGTGACAAAAAAAAAAGCCAGAGAAAAACCAAAAAAAAAAAAACGAAAGAAAGATATAAAAAAGAACTTATACAAATGATGACGCAGCAATTGGCATAAGAAATAGAAGCAGCAATACAGCATTGCGTGTTGTTGTAGCCGCTCTTTGCTTTATAGTTTACGAGAAATTGTAAGAAAGAAATTGTAAGGAATTACAAAAAAAAAACGAAAGGAAGCAGTAAAATCAAATAAATCTCAATAAAAACAACAGTCACAACAACAACAACAATTCTTCTTCTACTGCATTGCTTTGCTTTCAGTTCATGCCGAAGAAGTTCAGGCGGAAAGTGATTATTATTGGACAGAGTGAACGCATCAATAACAGAAGAAATGTTTGAAATTGTATTTGTAATTCATACACATTACGAAAAGTGCTTGTATGTGACCCTGTCTTTGGTAGAGCGTGTGTGTGTGTGTGAGTGTGTATGCATTCATGGCTGAAAATTGATTTAAGTATCTATTTATTAATTAAATTGATGCGTAACATTCTATATCGATTATTTATATATACGTTTATATCTACGAGGGTAGTCCGGGAAATAACCGACCTGACACATTTGTAGCGATGCATTTTGTATTGTAATTATTATAATAGATAATACTCGAACCTCAAAAGGATTCAAATTTGTAGCAGTTATATTGCTTAGTAGATCATTAATAGACATCAATAGTGAACGCTTCAAGTGAATTAGTGAAAATCGGGGGCCAATTTGTCATCGTTATATGATTCTATATTTTCATTTGAAGTCTAGCAAACACCGAAACTAAGACAGATTCTAGAAGGGTCAAAAACTGCAAAATATTGCTTTATCAGAATCAAGAAGGGTTGTCAAATGGTCAGGACGATTACCGTCCAAATTAAGTAAGCGGCCACGGTGGTAACAGTCGAAATAATTGAGTGGCGATGAAACCACCCACAGGTATAGAACGAAGTAGGGACTGTTTATTAATGACTGTCAAATAAATAATGAGCTTAACCTTTCTAATACTGGCGATAGCCATCACACACACATACATACACACACATACATACACAGACATTTTATTCTAAAATTAATGGCTATTTATATATTTTGACAATTACTTCTGGGAATACCAAGTGTGCTTCTTAGTACCTTCCTAACCAAAAGGATAAAATAGATTATGAAAAATTTATAAAATCTAGAAAATGGCCAAGAAGATAGTTTAGAGGCCAATAAGTACGAAATAAATGCCAAAAAATATTAAACATATAATTTAATTAATGCAATAATTAATTAATAAATATTGTATAAATCCTATGAACACACACACACACATAGAAACACTAACACCTCGATCAATGTAGATTTATTTTTAGCTGTTTTAAGCGTTCTGCATTAAATATAAATTCAATGATTTGATTTATGATTATTAAGAATTTTAAAGTACTTTTGCCAAAATTATGAAAATTATTTGCACAAATTTTTAAGAATTATTAAACATTAATTAAAAAAAGCAACACCAATAACAAAAAGTAAAAATAAATGCAAAAATAGTATCACAACCAATAACAATTCACGAAACACAAATAGCGATAGCAAACGCAACAACAAGAACAACAACAACTAGCACATTTATTTCATTCAATTAGTGATAAATTCGAACATAAATATCTACGGATACGTAAGAAAATATGTGCGCAAATGTTTGTGTATGTGTGAGTTTGCATGAGTTTGTGTTTGTGTGTGTGTGAGTATGGAATGTGAAAATTTTATAGCACTTTTCTAACTCTAGAATTAAGTGCTATAAAATTGGGAAATATTTTTGATGCACTATTAATAATAAAAATATCAATAATTAATTTTATATTTCAATAATATCGTATGCGAATGAGCAAATAATATCTTCTCAGGGTAAAGCAATTCTTAAGGATAAAAATTATATAAATAGTATGTTTGGAGTACCCATAAACACCTCTTGGACTGTAAGTCTGAAAATATAGCATAATTTCGTTTTTGGTCTTCCTTTAATAGAATAGAACTCGATTAAGAAACATACACATTCTCCACCCCCGATTATATGTCTAAAGGTTTATAGTTAAAACGCTATCAGAACTCGGAAGCTTTAATCATGCATTAATCAAGCTAGCAGTTATCGATTTAAATTCGTTACATTCTCATCATAAACTATATTGAATTTTGCCAATACGCACAGGCTAAATCTGAACTAAAATGGTCTGAATACTTATGGGAATGATCCACGCTAATGTTTCGACTGATTCCAGGAATCAGTTCGAGGAAACTATTTCTCGAAACTTGACCTCAAAAACACTCTACGAGTTAGACAATTTAGATAAAGGCTTTGGTAACCTTATATTACTTTTGAAAAGTAGGGATGGGTTGATTCTAAATCGAAACGCATTTTATAGTTATTAACGATTTTTGCCAATCCAGAACCTAAAAACATGTTCGAATAATCTGTTCGCACGATGCAATTTTAAGAATTTAAATCGTATTAGAGAGCATTCATTGAAGAATTCCACCAACTCAAACGTTGACATATTTTGCCATCAAGGGTAAATAAGGGTAAATATTGCTCAATCATCGCTTAATGCGGATGGATTAAAAATTAGCAAAAGTATCTTTCGAGGAAAAACGGCTCCCAAGAATTTTACGTGAAGGTGCGATAGAGTCTGGTATATAGGACAGTTTTATATCGATAGGTTTCGGGAAAATGGCATTAAGATTGATAGAATGGATTTCAGGAAATGAATGTGAGTTTACTATTTATAAAAGTAAGGAGATTTTTTTAATATCGAGAAATAAAAAATAAGTTGAATCCATGAAAATAGTTTTGTTCCAAATTTTTTAGGACATCAATTTTAGATAGTTTGCTTATTTTTTTATAGTCAACTTTTAGTAATGAGTTACAACATTAAAAAAACAAATTATTATTAATTTATATTTATATATTTATATATTTATATAAATATATTATATTTATATATTATATTTATATATTTTAATCAAAAACAATTTATTATTAATTTATTACGGACAATTTACGTTCAAAAGTTTTTAAAATTGATATAATTTCGTGAACACGTCAATGTCGAAATAAATTCAAATGATTATCCGTTTAAAATAAATTGTTTTTATTGAAAATAGTCAGAGGCTTTTGTTAAGCTTTGTACTAAATAATTACTTATCGATGATAGATATTGTTGCTTGTTATATTATATATAGTTTGTTACTGAAAATATCGTGACTATTTAATTAGTAAAACAGAAATTGTTAAAAGTCACGATTTCACAATTTATACTAAATTTTTTCTCTTTTAATGACTGCACAAATACATATTTTAACAAATTAAATAAATTTCGTTATGAATGTAGAACATACTTTAATTATCATTTAGAACCGAATTTATATAAATCAGAATTAAAATCGTTTGACAATCGTAGTAGAAAAATTAGTGTATTAAAATTTTTACTCATACATTATTTTTAATTATAATTTTAAGTCTAGATTAACGGTTTTTGTTTTGTAAGGAGCTGCATGTAATGAACTAGAATTGTTAACCTTAATAAAGGTTAAACAAATGTTAAGCATTTAAGTATCAGTCAATCCTATACATTTATTTTTTATATTTTTAGTAAGGACTACTAAAAGTATTAAATTCCATAGATGGAATAATTAAATGGGATAATAAGTTAAAATATCTAAAGAAATAATGAGACGTATAGAATATGACGTAGTAATGTTCGAGCAAAAAGTGGTGCAAAGAAGTTTTTACATTTATGAAGTTTTCGTTGGCGATTTCCTACGTTTTACAATAAAAACTTGCGTGTGAAAATAAGAAAAAGAGATAATGCTTTACTATTCTCTATTACCTAATATATAAACGGTTTTTCATTTTAGTAGAAATTTGTTGCTTTCTGTGATAAAAATCAATGTGATCTTCGAACATCCCAACGATTTATGAGGTACTAAATATGATTCATTTACATATTTTCAATGACTGCCTCTTTTCTATTTGCGCATTAGTTTTAAAATTAAAAATTAATTCTCCGAGAAAATTTGAAGAATTTAAGGATTGAGAGGTAGGGTAAATCCGATAAAATATAAAATATTTTAATTTATGTTAAATAATAAGGTGTTCGCCATATGCATGTCCTATCGAAAGAATAGCGAGAAGGAGGAAATGTTAAGGACTACTATAGTGATAAATTGGAATAGAGGAACATCCCTGCAGAAGACCTGAAAACGCATTTTAGTGTCAATCTTGAAAACATTTGTGCAAAAGTTATTCAATTAACAAACGGAACATTTACAATTTACAATGGCAAGCCCGGTAGCTCGGCGCTAAAACCTAACCTCAATCGGAGAATTAAACTGCAAACAACCGGCAATAATATGGAATACTAATAGGTCATCCTTTTTTGGTAAAACTTTTATATATGGATTGAAAAATCTGCAAGGATTGCGAGGAGTCACCCACCACAGCCGCCGATCTCTTACCATAAGATAATTATCTTAGTTCTCTTTATATTAAACCATAAAGTTGCAATTACCATTTTGTTTTAAAAAATCCGAATCGGCACGCCTGTGAATTAATCCAAAATCCTAACCCGATCTTTTGTGTTTTGGGTTATTAATTCTTCGTCGTTTTATTAAAAAAATTTCCAATTAGGAATTAAATTTTATGGTCAATAATTTTCACACTTGCTTTTATTGTTATTTTCTTTGTGAATACTATTTTTTCATGTCAATAATTTTTGACACTTCGCAATTTTTCTTCCTTGCAAATTGCTTCACTTTGTTCTTGTCTCGTTTTTTCTGGAGAATTTCAAAATTCTGACACTCTCACATTAGAATTGATTTATTGTTGTTGTTGTGCTTTTTGTTTTTTTATTGTCTTCTATTTTAAAAATTTACACGTGTTTTAGAGGCAGGGATTCTTTAGGGAATACATTTTTGACTACGTCCACCCGCGAGAATTCCTTCGAAAATTAAGAATAGTAAACAATAGTTACAACTCTTTTTTATGAACGCATTTTTTTAGTATTTTCTTAATAATTTTCCTTTGGTTTCCACGGATTTAGAACTATTCTTCATTGACGATTTTACACACGCGCGTATCGACAACCAACTGCCACCATTGCCGCTCGCAGCACGTTTAGTCATTGACTAAAGGGCGGGCAATTCAAAAATTTTAAATTCAAATTCAAAAAACACAAAATAAATAAAATCATTTTATGAATGCGCTCAAACAGAATAATCGTCCACGACAAAAACAACCACGCTGAAGTCAAAATAAAAAATAAACTCAGTTGTAGGAGAGCATTAGATGAAGAGCTAATAAATACATTGAGAGAGGAAATGAAGTAAATTAAAAATAGAGAGAATATCTCTCATTCTCTGTTTTCACGTCTCTTTTCTCCAGTTAGTTTTGTTAACCCATGAAGGCCGATGGCACAACATTTGGACAGAATTGTTTAGTTAAGAGATGACAATTCGAATTTTTGTAATATGAATCCTATATAAAAATACGTGTAACTTACAAAAAGTTAATATATATTTACAAATACAGAAAACATTTTAGTTATATTTTTCAAGTCGCTAATGATGGTTTTTAAAGAAAATTGCAATATTTAAAGAGGCTATTAAACTGAATTGAATGAATTGATTTGAATTGAGTCCAAATTAAGCTTACTTGATTTACAATTTTGTTCGTATGCAATCAAAAGGGAAATTGGCTATTAGAGAAAGAAAAGATTGCGACGTGTAATATATTTCTTAGTAGATGATGTAGTCTAGGATATTATTGCTCCCGCAGTGGGAAAAGTTTGGAATATTTAGCGTCCAAATTTTGATTTTATCATAGATTTTCTAACCCGATAATGTCTCAATATATTGAGGAACTAAAATTTTGCAGGACAAATTTTAAAAATTGTTACAAGAACCTGAAAATATTTGCGATCCTGAAAATATTTTTAATTATGGATTACCGTACATAGATTTAATTAATACTGGTAAATTTTAATTAGACGGAAAGCAAATGCTAAAGCTGACAATCCTTCAAAAAGATTTTGATGTTTTCTAAAAGCAAATAACAGAAATTAGAAATTATTATGAAAATTTCTGACAATCCTGACAAATAAGACATAATTTTTAAAATAATAATGTTAAAAAAATCACAAGTTGGCATCACTATTTGCTAAACGTCTTCTTAGGTTTTCCAATTCATACTTTGTCGGCTTGCTCTTTATTTCTTTACTTTGAAATCTGCTTAAAATGTATCAAGCAAAACAAAAAGCCGCAAAAATTTTCGTTTTTCCTTGTACCACATTTTCATATTGGCCGGAATGAGAAGGTGAGTCTGATTATAATTCTAATTTTTTTCTCTTTTCAATTTATTGTTATTCTCTCGCACACTCACTTGGCATTGACTCGTACTAATTGAGTAGTTATTTTAATCTCACCACCATTAATAATAAAAGAGAGTAATATAAGAAGAGGAGAGAGTGTGAACGAATAGAATTTTTCTATTTTCTGTAAATTAAAGTGCACTTAAGATATCTTCAAATTGTTGAATGTGTTGTTTTCAATCATTCCAAAGCAAATTAACCCTTGAATGACTTCAAAAAGATTTTTATATTGTTTGACGATTGTTTGAAAGTTTTCGCTCTCGAAGAAATAAGATAAAATATACTTGAACAATTTTGTATTAATTAAAACGAACTTATATTTGCGAAATAAAAGAGAAAGCATCATAGGAAAAGTTGAAGGGGATGATAATGGTAATAAAAGTACTCCCTAAAAATATATTAAAAATGAGCGAATATAAGAATTTTTCCCATCGGATTGGGAGGAAATATCTACGTCATATTTTGATCAGGAAGTAATAGAAATTTATTAGCAAGAAAATGAGAATGAGTAGAAAGCAATTATTTTTGAAGAGATAGAGCGTATCGTGATATTCTCTACTGAAGGGATGTAGTAGAAAGAGATGATAAATTTTATTATTATAATTATTTACTAAATTAAAATGGAAAAGTGGTTGATAACTAACGTAATAAAATGGATTCCCTAATTTTTTCTCTGTTTCAAGAAAATCAGAAGGGAACTTGAAAGAAAATTACTTAGTACAGTCTTTTGGGATAACACACACATCTACACGTACAAATACATATAGGCTGGCAGATGCATGCAAATAAAGAAAAGAATTCTCGTTTTAAAAATTTCACATGAAACCATTAAACATATTCAGATAGGAAAGGAAACTTTGTCTGAGACCGGAAAAACAAAACAACATTTTTTGAAATCATCAAAACAAAAGCAATAAGAAAAGTGACAGCAACGTAATGATCATGGGCGATGTCAATTTGCTAACGGGGTTGATTCAACCCCTTTTAGCCTTCACATTTTTTCGGTTAACGCAAGGCTACAGCACTTTTTTGTGATTTTGTTAAAATTAATCTTATTCTACTCGTTGTTCTGCCATTGCTACTGCACTCATTGTTGTTGCTGCCAGTTTTGCACTTAATTACGAATTAAAACTAAATTGAATTTACACTCCAGCCGATTTTCGTGACCATTGGATTGAACGCTGTTCCTGAAAAAGATGACAATGATTTTTCTATTAATTTTTTCTGTGATTTCAGGAATAACTAATAGAATATATCGTTTTAAATATAGCTTACGTCATTGTTATATTATTTTATGTACTCATATATTAATTATTTTTACTGATGTCTCTTTCTATTGCATTGCAATTGCAAGCCTAAATAAAAGCAAACGATGCCTGACAAGAAGAAGAAATGAAACTAAATTACAAATCCAATTCAGAATTATTTTCTTTATTCTTCCCAAAAAATCATCCCTTTCTTAAAGATTAAAAGCCATCCTCACATTCACACACGTTTTGTTGTTGTGGCCGGTGGTGGTGCCGTTAGCGTCATTTCGTACTGCCCTCTCTCTCTAATTTCTTTCTAATTCCGTTCTTCATAAAACGCTTTCAAGTTAAATTTACGTTTCAATTGAACTTTATATATTTACTCCGATATTCGGGGAAAACTTGAACACCACACGATTGCTAAAAGTCATGGTGGAGGATATGACTTCTATAGAAAAGACTAAGAAGAAGACGAAGAAGAATTGAATGTATTGTTGTCAGTTTAAGTCTCAGAGAGAAATCTTAGTTTCTCATTCGTATTGCCACGATATGATCAAGAGCAATGCTTTGGGCCAGGGGTTGCCAAAACATTTTCATATTAATAAAAGTAAAAAATTTAATTTGAAAAATTTTTGAATTTGAAAAAACTTTGATTTGGAATAACGACTTTTATAGGATTCTTAATATTTTCCGGTACACAAAATAAACGCGGAATTTCCCGTAATGCCAACGAAAAACAGTTAAATATCTTTAAAATCTGTCGGAGTTTTAAAAATATTATTTATTTTGTTTAGTATTGTTCAAATTGAATTTTGGATAGATCAATTTATCCTGCTCTATAATGATTTCATTAATAAATATCATTGATAATTATTTATATTTTCTCCGAGCGTTGCGCGCTTCTAAAATTGTACAGTATGCATCGTTCGTCTGCCGTTGGCTTAAGGATCCCTATTAATCCAACCAGTTTTAACCCTCTATCCATATAATATCGGTAGTCCTCATCGATACTCGTCATCGCCGGCGATTTCGAAAAAATTTGGTAACCACTGCCATAAACGAATGAATTACGAATAAGAAATGAAAACTTCAAGCGGGGGGAAAGGTTATGGAATCAAGTTAGTCTATTGCTAAATCGTCTCGGAATAAGAATAAGTTCTAGCGTTGACGATGGTGGAGGATTGAACACCCTTCTAACGAAATTTATTAAATCAAGTCAACGCTGCATCAAATACGCATAACAACAATAAATAATTACTAACACTATTGCAAATAATAGAAAGAAAAAAAGAATTAAACGCAAAGCAACATAAGTAATTGTTATATAGAAACAACAAAACAACAAAGAAACGTGTATTGTGCAAAATAATGAAGGGAGCAAAGGCGTCATTATTATGATTATGATTATTATTATAAGTTAGTATGAAAAAAAAATAAGGAGAATCCTGAAGGGAGAAGATCGAAAACTAGCGCTATTCAAATATGGATATGTGCGTTTTGCTGTGTTCGTGAGTGTGTGTGTAATTGTATTTGTGTGTGTGTATTTGTGTGTGGATATTTGTGTGTGTATTTGTGTGTGTGTGTGTGTGTGTGTGTGAAGGGACATCCTTTAGTTCAACAGCTGTTTGTGAAATCCCAATTAACGGTAACGCGGATTACGCGAGCGTCTAACACCAACAACAATTTATCAAAAATTCTTTATAACTTCGTAACTTAAGCATTGATTTTGCCAGATGCCCAATACCAGCCTTTCCCCTCATTCCCGTTAACATTGATTGCAATTGTTATTCAATATTAGTGCGTCAGTCTGGCAATCACAGACGATGCATCCTTTCAGTTATCGCGCATAACATCGGAACAACCTTTTCTTCCCTCCCCTTCCTTCGCGGTGGAAAGAAATTATATATAAGGATAGACAGACTTTTGTATTTACTATATAGAATGTAACTATATACGACACTATATAATATGAAGCTGATTATTATTTTAATAATCAGTTTTAATTTGGAAATACGATGCTTTCCCTCCACTCATTTTATTTATCATTGAAACGAATTTGATAATGTTGTTGTTATTGTTGTTGTTATTATGATTGTTATTAGTGTTATACGCTATTCTTTTCATTTTTCAAATTTTTTCCCCCTAGATCGTTTGTACCCCGTAACAAAAGGGTATTTCATTTTACTAACGGCTCAAATCCTTGGGAGTTTGCGGGTTTGAAACTCGTATTAAATGAACTCTCTTTCAACTGATTTCCACTTATATCAGCCCTCTTGCCACTCACCCCCTCTTGCTCTTCCCCTCTTTGACCTCATCCAGCTCTCTCGGTTTAACGCATTTTAGTTTCGGCTTTATCTCGCTCTCTTCTACGCGACCTTATTTCTGTTAAAGGTTTTTGCGTAACGAATTTTTTTCCAGTTTGAAACATAGAGAATAATTTTCATTCATTCATTCATTCGTTCATTAGTATTGTTCTTTTTTTCTGTTACGTTTCGAGGTTTATCAACCCTTACCTTGCGTAATGGCAAATTTTTACTCATCTTTCATTCTTCCATTGCAATATCTTTTTGGAAACATCGAGTTTGATGGCATTGAGGAATTATATATTTGTTGTATTTTCATTTTAAAATCATCAAAATTATCATCGTTATCATCATCATCGTCATCATCATCATCATCATCATCATCGTCTGTTCATCTGTCATTCATCCTGTCATGATTTGATACGTCAAAGTTGATTAAGAACATTCTAATGCGTGGGTTACGCTGTTTAAGTGCAATATAAACTCTCCCCCCTCCCCCTTAGAACGGCGAATTAAAAATTTGGAATCAGGAGAGAAGGATATACCGTATAAGTGGATTTGTAATTCTTTATGGTTTTTCAAAAAAGAGAATTTTACTTAGGCTTAAGGCCTTTTTATTTGGTCGTAGGCTCAAATTTCAGAACTAAGTGAACAATGGCGGAGAATTAGGGGTTTTTTGATGAAGAAGGAGATTTTAATAATAAAAATTGTATATATATCGTGTGTATACATCTATCGTGTATATTAAATAATCTGATATCATAAAATTTTACTACATTTTATTTGTTTGTTTAGGCCTATTTGAAGAGAGCAGTAGTATCGGAAATATATGAAAAAATATAATATCGTATTACCATCAGTGTTTCTTTCAGGTACTTCTCCGGAGGGGCTCAGCTCCCCCGGAGAGGACCTAGCGCCCCCCCGAAGAAACCCGAACCCATTATTTAAATGTTATTTAAACTATCATTTTATTCAGTCTGCCCCCCCGAATCTCCGTAGCGCCCCCCCGAAGTGCAGTTGTCTGAAAGAAACACTGATTACCATCAGTTTCGAATCCAGCGACGATTCTTCATAGATTTTCACTACTTTTAAAACTTGAAGTATTTTTCCTTTCTTCCTCCCTTTTTAGAGATCTGCTACTTGTGTTTTATCTAAGATATTATTAAAATCACAAAAGAAGAATTTATAAGATATAGTTGTGAATTTTGAAGACATTGCGTTCCTTCTGCTGGTAGAAATTCCAGAAGAAATGGCTGACAAATAATTCTGTATTTTTACTCATTTATTCCTTAAATATATATATCTCCAATTCGTCTTCTACTTTTTCTTTATTCCTTTTTCTTAATCGTTTTCTAACATTTATTCTATTGTCCTGGGAAATAGAATGAGTTTGACTAAATTACTAAAGTTCTACGTCATCCCTCTCACCAACACCCGCCCCCCCCCCCACAATCAACAACCAAAAACAGTTGAAGGAAATAAATGCCCAACTACACTTTCATTCATTCATTCACCCTACCTTTCATTTTCGGGTTTTCGTTAGTTCCTTCTTTGGACCAATTCCTTTTCTTCGATTTCTCTGACTCCTTCTGTCTTAATTTAAACAATCCTCTCTTCCTTTCTTGTGCGACGTTAGCCATGATTTGAGTCACTATTTTATATATTCGCTACTGTTTTTGCCTTTTTATTTGTTGGTATTCTTTTGCTAACTTTATAAGACGTTGTCTTTCGTCTATTCTCTCCAACTCACACTCTTAACAATGAAAAAAATAAAACTCATACTTGCAGATATTTTCACAGAAAATCTCAACCCTTATCGTAAAAGACCAAAAACCAGAAAAAAAGTTTAGTTACAACTGATTTCTTTTATCCTTGATTTTAACAATTATTTCTACTGAATCTCATGAAGGTGAGAAGAGTTTGAGGAAGTCAGAATGCTGAGTAAGAGAGCGGAAGAAGGCAACTTAAAAAAGAATTATATACGAGGTAGCACAGCTGTAAAATCCAATGGAAAACTTGTATCAAGATACTTAAACAACTGTTCGTTTGTGTATGCACGTGTATGTGTGTATCTGTTCAATACAAAAATTCTATTTTATTTGTTAACAAATCGGCGTAGTGGCCGTTTATAATTAAACTATAAATTTAAACATAAACTTAAACTTATTAATTTTAAATTCAAAGCGAAATATCAGGGTTGGATTTTATTTTTCAAAAAAAAAAAATTTATATATATATATATATATATATATATATATATATATATATATATATATATATATATATATATATATATATATATATATATATATATATATATATATATATATATATATATATATATATATATATATATATATATATATATATATATATATATATATATATATATATATATATATATATATATATATATATATATATATATATATATATATATATATATATATATATATATATATATATATATATATATATATATATATATATATATATATATATATATATATATATATATATATATATATATATATATATATATATATATATATATATATATATATATATATATATATATATATATATATATATATATATATATATATATATATATATATATATATATATATATATATATATATATATATATATATATATATATATATATATATATATATATATATATATATATATATATATATATATATATATATATATATATATATATATATATATATATATATATATATATATATATATATATATATATATATATATATATATATATATATATATATATATATATATATATATATATATATATATATATATATATATATATATATATATATATATATATATATATATATATATATATATATATATATATATATATATATATATATATATATATATATATATATATATATATATATATATATATATATATATATATATATATATATATATATATATATATATATATATATATATATATATATATATATATATATATATATATATATATATATATATATATATATATATATATATATATATATATATATATATATATATATATATATATATATATATATATATATATATATATATATATATATATAAACCAATTATTAATTTCGTACGAAATTAAATCAATTCGTTTACTAACTTCGATAGAGAAGCGTAGATTGTTATCTAAAAACTCCACAAAGATTTTGTATTTGTATTTACGAATAGAAGAGACTAAGGGTTGATTCATATAACGGTTATTATTATTCGTACAGCATTAGTTAGGAGCTATTTTTTTTAATCAACGAACGCACAAATGGATAAAATGCAATATGTCGTTGCGTGTGAGGGTTACCCTTCGTTTTATTAAAATCGTGTACAATCAATCTCAGCTGCTTTAGATTCCAGGCATCTCTATTGGATTCGGCTTGAATTACAACAACAACATGATAATCTTAATCTCTAATTTCTAATTTAATTTCGTTTTGTATTTCCTCCTCTCTCGAATCTTTTTTCCACTTCGATTTTTTGATGATAATTGAAGGGGTATTAAACTCACTTCAATATTAATCTTACTATCTATGACTGGATCTTATTATTTTAGAAAACATTTTTTTAATAATAGTTTTGTAGCTACCTAAATGAAACTTTCTGATATGATTGGTTGGCTTATACTGGTTTCATGAAACTAGAAGATTCAAGCCAGTTTCTTTTATTTACAACCCTTAGAGTAAAAATAATTAGTCTGGTCAAAGCTAGAGGCATTCTCCGCTTAAAAAAACATTATTACAAAAGCGCAGAAGGTAATATTGTTCGTAATATTGTTCTCCATGTGTGGATTCTTGAATGAGGGGCAATGTTGAAGATTTCGTCCCCGAAGGGATTCATTATAGTATGTTTTCAAATTAGTCACTGATAGAGGGGTTAAAGGAGAGATTGAAGTACATATAGAGATCGTAATAAATAATTGAAGCCTTTAAATCTTCAAAAATTAATCTGATGAAACGTTTCAATTCAATTTAGAACTTGTTATTTCACTAAGAGTTGTTGTTGTCATAGTAGTGGCAGTGATAATGATCCATTAATTATATGCTTTAATTAAAAAGTTTCAAGCGAAATATTATCGATCTAAATAACGATAATATACTAAAATACCATTTTGAAGCAAATTAAAGAGTTTATATAAAACACTATTTAAACTGAAATTAAACTTTAAACATTATTTAAATTGAAAATGATAAAAGTATTCAACTTAACTTATAAAAGTAGACAACTGTCCGTTTTTCAAACTTTGAAATTTTTAAGAAACAAAATTACGGTTGTGTTCAATGTATTCTCGTTATAGGAGAACAAAGTATTCATGTTTTCATTAATATAATTAAATTATCTACACATACATAAATTAAAATTAAAAATTATTATTTTAATTATCTAGTGATCATAATTTGAAATTTCTGTCCATAAAACCCTACCAAATCATTTAAAATCCTGCGCAATATCGGTCACGCAGCTGTCTATGAAAATCTTAAAATATAAATCGAAAAAAACAACAACTCTAAGCCATGACTAATTCCTATAAGATCTTTTAAATATACCTTCCTTCAATCATTGCTATCTTTCCACGAGACAGTAAAATTAGGTTTTAAAAAAATGTCTTTTTGTTTTAAGTATATGCACGCATACAAATGTATTTTATTTAAAAATAGTGTAAAACGAGTCTCAGGTAAATTCTTCAGGTACAAATAAATCTAAATTTTAATGCAGTTGTACGATTTCAAACATTTTCCCATTTTCAACTGACAATAAGTGCCATTTATACATTATTGTTGTAAGCAAACAAACAAAAACAACAATACAGGCAACAACAACTGAAATCGTACCTTCCTTACCATTTTTCATCGTCGTCGGCAAAAAACCAGTTGAACGACTTTCCTTCGACTATTCAAAGATATTTTTCAGTTACTAAAATTGAAAACAAAGGAAAAAAGGAAAAGAATTTTAGAAATAGTTTTTTATTCATCTTCACCTTCGATGGAAATCAATCATTTTGACGAAATGCCACAAGGATTGTAGAAACAACAAAAGATCGAAAACAGGGCGACGCAACAACAACAATGACAACTATCAACCAATGGTTAAAATACACCACCACCACACTACCAGTAACACTCCACTCGCTCGCTCATTTGCTCGTTATCAATTCTACGATAGCGATTGCCAGGCAGGAAAGAGATTAATGAAGGTTAAGGTAATGAAATTGGAAAATAACAGCAACAACAACAACAACGCTACGACAATAACTAGACTACTACTAGTCTCAATCAGAAAGACAAACGTCACGACCTTTCATGGCCGTGACACACGCATACACAAACACACAGATATTCATCTCCAACCAAAGGAAGACTCAAGTATTTTGATGGTGCGCAAACATTTTGATGAAAATAATAATAAGAAAATTTTTCGGTACTGCCTTGTCAGTCGAAGTAACGATTAAATTTCGGTCTGGTTTAATTGAATGGAATTAGTGATGGTGATGCCTAATGAGAATAACGACAGGCATAGTAGTACTGATTAGTAATATTGGTCCTAATTTTTCGATTTAAAAAATTGCTTTAATATTGATAATTAGCAGGAATTTATTTATTGGACCCAAATTCGATTCTGTCGATTTTTTAATTCTATAAAAAATGATGACATTGAGAGAAATATTTTCAAAAAGATTGCATAGAATATAAAAAAAAAATAATTTTTTATATAACATCCTCCAAAAGTCTAAATAAAATGCCATCAATGTTATTGAAATCGTATTGACGATTGCAATCGTATTGTAAATCGTATTTGTTCTTGAGAACAATCATATTTTATATAAACGGTTCTATCATAATAGGAAAAAACCTGATGTAAATGATGATAAATAATTGAGAAAAAACATAAGTCATTGATAATTAAAAAGAGTGATATTTTTAGGTCGATGGTCGTGTTGAAGTATATTGTACTTGGGGGATCATTGGGGGATCATTATTGTGTTATATTACTTGCTCACAAACCAATATTCAATTTCCTAGAGCTCCGGTTTTATTACTATATTAAATCCAAAGTGAAATTTGTAAAGAGTTTTTGAATGTGGTTTTCTTGGTTTTTATCCTTTTTTCTTTGTGTTTTGCTTTAGTCGCCTTAATCTTTCCTTTTTTGGAAAAGTAGCTAAAAGAATCGGTCAATTTGTTCGCAAAAATGCGAATAAAGGAAGATTTGTTACTTCTATGGATTTTCATGATTCTGGCCTTAAACTTGATCCTTAGTATTTTCTGAGTTTATTTAGGATTTTCTGCCCAGAAATTTTAATGCAGTCTTAAGGATGAAATTGAGGGAGAAATTATCTACTTCTTACTTTTAAACATTAAGAAAAATATAGCAAAGTAAACTTAAATAAAAATATATTTCGGAAGGACTGGTGGTTTTTTGTTGCAAGCCTTTGTCATTTAGGATAGTGCCTTTTTCTACAAAGAGATTAATCTTAATTATGGTCTTCCTTCTTTTATTTTATCCTGCTTTGCTTACTCATTGTTTTAGCGTCTTTTATTATTTTGTTTTACAATTTATAATTAAACAAGAATTTTTCTTAAAATTCATTTCAAATTTGAGAAGTCAAAAAAATGTGAACATTTGTAATAAATGCAGTGGAAGATTAGTTTTTCTCCTAAAAAACCCACTCCTTACAATTTCTTCCTTTTAAAACAAAATCAAAGAAATAATGTTAAAAAATAAATCGTTCAATAGTTTTCGTTCGGAGAAGTATACGTTCTTTTAAGATTCTAACGCAGATATCGCTTAACGTGACGGATTGTTTGTCAGTTTCCACAAATCTTTGACATCGAACTGACACAGAGAAAGCGTCAAAGCATTTTTTTCTTTTGAAATATTTTCGATATTTCTTTTTGCTGCCTGTAACGCGTAAGTGCGTTTTCAAATTATAAATTGACAATCATTAATTTAAATTAAATTGATTCTCTACAACGATTGATTCCGATTCTTAATGTTAAATAAAAGATTATGAGGAATAGATAAATAATGATGAAAAACATTAATTGATTTGAAATGAAAAGGCTAGTAAAGACGGTAGAAATCAGAGAAAAATAATTATCTGATGTAGGTAACGAAAAAATCTACAGAAAAATCTTCGAAAGAAAGAGGCATTCAAGGACTCGCTTCAAGGAGAGAGTGAAGCACGATCTATGAGCGAGCAATTTATTCATAAACGAGTAGTAAAAGGAAGTATTTCTTATAGGCGACTCGTTATTATCATTAACTATTATCATGAACTATTAAATAGAATGTTAGTAACCAGCTTCACAACGTTTGCAGCAACAAATATTTGTGTGACAGAAGAATTAACAGAGCTCTCTATTGAAAACCGAAAGAAATCTAAAACCCTGAAATTAAATTATATACAGACCGATATTTTAATCCGTAATCCATAACCCCTAAAATGAATAAAATGAATAAAAACGACACCTGGTTTAAGCAAAAATAGCAAAATAGAATGAAATCAAAGGAAAAGACGAGAAATGTAATAAATGCATCTTGCATGACACAGCCGGAATATGTTTCGTTGTTAAACTCATACAAAAAAAATTAAATCTTTCTTTTCTTTACCATAGCTCCTCTCCCTCTCTCTCTCTCCCTCAATCTGTCCCTTTTCACCCTTATTTAAATCCCTTAACTAAAGAATATTTCAAAGAAAATCCAAATCTATTAAAATATATAATTTGCCAAAATTCAAAACGAATATTTCACTCATTCTATCATTCATCTATCCCCTCATCCCTCCAACCAACTTTCCATCCCTTTGGCTTCACATCCATCTGCATTGTTATCCAAAATAACAACTTTTAGGGTTTCCAATCCATTCGTACGAAATAATAAATAATATAAAAAGTAACGCAGAAAATGAATTCCAAACCAAAAAGGAATCAATGAGAGAAAATTTTATATAACGATAGTGTGAGCAGCGCGCCTCTGCTTGGTTTAACTATGCTATGAAATAAGAATAACGACTATCATGTCTCTACCTGAAGGAATTATTCAGGTTTGTCGGTGATCGACAATCAAGCGAGAGACGCAAAAATTGATATGAGAGTATGCAGAGAGAAAAAAAGAGAGAAAAAACGACAAAATGACAACGAAGAACGTTGACGACTACGATGATGACAATAACAATAATGAGGACAACAGGAATAACAACAACAACGGAAACAACAGCAACAATAATAACAATACTAGCAACTATCGAAATAAGAAACACTACAGGAAAGAAATGTAAAATATGTGAAATACAAATGCAAGATGATCCTATTGTGTGTTATTACAACAGCACGTTGTTGTTGTTCTTGCTGTCAAGCACAAACAATTACTATAAACACAAAGTATCAGTAATTATTCAGCTTGCCAATGAGTAGGAAGGTCAAAGGTGGAGCTAATGAGATAGATCCATATGAACGGTTCCTTCCGAAGCGAATCCTGAATATATAAACAATAAATACTAGGAATCGATATAAGTCACAGAAATATAAAACTATTGTAAATGTCATGCAAAAAAAAAAGATCACAACCTTAAAGAGACAGCTGGCAGCGAGAAATACTGAAATAAGGATGAGTAGATATCAAGAAGAATAAGAAAAAGGCAAAGATATTTCCATCTCTTGCCGAAATAGTAATATTTCCCCTATCAGGATTTAATGAAAGTTTACGATTAGTCAGACATTTTGGAAATAGAATAAGAATTTTAAAAAATCGGTTGTTTTAATTGAACTATTTTCAAAGAAGTTATATATTTATATAGTACGTATATATTTCAGCATAAGCTGAAATGTATTTTAATGTAAACACAATTTTTGAAAATTTAAATAATTTTAAAAATTTAACGCTATTTAAAAGTTAAATACAATAAATGAGTTTAAAGTATAGAGAATACTACATTTCTTCCTCGGTGTTTATTCGAGGCGAACCTAACGTGTGGTTCGTTTCTTAAGTCTTCCATACCACACACAAGGACACACGATCGCCAATCTATTCTTCATAATTATTGAAACGTTATATTACTTAAAAATAATTCAAATATTGCTTATAGATTAACTTTATAAATTATTGGAGAATTTTGAATAAGACGATCGTTAATTTATAAAGCCGTTTTGATGACTTTGTAGAAATAATAATTTCTTGTCTATAATGTCTGTGTGGCATTAGTCAGCTTGTCTATAATGTTTGTGTGGCATTAGTCAGCTTGTCTATAATGTTTGTGTGGCATTAGTCAGCTGATCAGCTGATCAGCTGATGGAACATGTACTAAAATTATCCTTTGAATACGTTAGTTTAAATCCACATGTAGAAACTTTTAGATTATATTAATCAATACTAATTAATATTAAATATGTTTAATTGACCAATATTGATTACAGCTTAATTTATTAATATTAAAAAGATCGTACAAGATTGTTTACTGTGTATACCAAAATTTTGGAAGGACAGTGAAGCAAAAAAGTGAATAACGATAGCAATAATAACAACAGTAATAATATTTATATCTTTAAACTTAAAATAAAATTGAAATTTTAATTTCTATTGAAAATTTATGCGTTATTTAAAATAGCGTCATCTGTCACGCGTTATAGCATTTGTTTTATTGTAGCAGTTACTGATGTTGTTGTTGTTTTTATAATTATTTTTATTGGTGCGATCTGTTTTACTATCGTTTATAATTTATCAATATTATGCAGAGGGCTGGAAACATCATTTTATTGCTGAACCTGTTGGTCACTTATTCCACTTTACTAACCGCTCATTTTACGTTGCGTTATTGTTGTTACTGTTCCGTTTGAATGGTTGATTGTTGTCGTTTCAGTTGTTGTTGTTATTGTTATTGTTTTCACTGTTTCTTATCACCTTCCTTTGGTTCCGGCAAAATGCCCTTCATCAATATTTCTTTTCTTCTCTTTGGTTGTAAACTGTTGTGACATAAGGTCGCACACACGCACCCAGCCACAAGCACATACCGCACTCAAGCAGACCCTTCTATCTCGCACATGAAGGATAATGCAAACACATGTTCTCGTAGGGAATTTTTGCCGCTCTTGTAAATGCTCCGAACATTGGGTCTACATATTTTCGTTTGGTTAAATGAACTTGTGCGCGTGACATTCTTATGAATTGGTGTATGTGTATGTGTCAGTGTGTTTGTGTGTCATTTGGTGCGTGCATTAACGACACCAATCAACAGGTGTTCGGGACGTAGGGAAGATGTAAAGGGACACAGCTTGGCAACGTTTTATTTTGTTATTGTTTTTTTGCTGGGTTTTTGTTTTTGGTTTTGCTTTTATTTTGGTACGAAAGTCAAATAAGACCAAATAGAATCAAACAGAATTACTGCGGTTGATTTCGGTCAAGTAGAGAAACAAGTGAACAGCATGTTGTTGTTTCAAAGGTCAATGTTGTTGTTGTTGTAGCTGTTAGTGTTGTCGAGTTGATGGCGAGGATAAACGAGTATTGCCGATATTACTGGCAGTTATCGTAACGAGTGGTGTTTATAGTTGTTGTAGCCGCCGCGTAGGGCATTTTTGCGGCAAATTATTTTTTGTAGAAAAATATTAAGAAATTGTTTTGGGGACTCTTTTAGGAAATTCCAAGTATAATTTATACTATTCCTATTCTTTCCTACGCAGGAATAGCAGAAGTTTGAGGTGTGTCCAAGGAGTGGGAATAGCCTTTCGGGATTCAAGGAATGACAGTGGAAACATTTTTATTATTCCCAAAATAAAACAATTTTGTATTTGTAAGATCTTCGATTATTTTAAATTAAGTTGAAAAATTGAGAAATTAAAATAATTTTTCAATAATTTTGTATGCTTTTTCATTACTATATTGCTTTTAGATAAATAAAAGTAATGATATTAACAATTACCTACCCCTGTCTCCTTGCCTTTTCCCCTCTTCATCATTTTTGTATTTTCCTTTAAAGACCTCTGGACAATTAAATTAAGTTTCGAAAAGTGATTTTTAAAAAAATCTTAAGCGCCTTAGCGTCACCATCGGAACGATCTGATAGTCAAGATTCCTTTTTTCCCATCACAGATATTACTATATGGTTGTCTATCACACGACTACATGAATAAATTTGCCACCAATTAAAATGCATAAAAAGAGAATAATAAGAATAAGTACGTGATTTGATGCCTTGGAAACGGTTTCCTCTCGACTAAACTTTTTAATATATTTAAGTCTTTTTTACCTGTCTCTCACTTCTACCGGATCCCTTTTCCTCAAATGATTTCTTTTATTTAGTTTTTATTTTTAATAATCGAAAAGACAGATGCGTGTCATATCATTAAATCTTAATATTAAATTTTTATATAATCAAAAAAAAAAAAACAACAAAATAAATCTTTTCAGAAAAACCAAATTCGTCCCTTTCGAAAAGAAATAAAAGGCATTTGGTAACAAAATCGAATTACTGCGAGTAATGTTGCAAACAATACAATACAAAACTAAAGCGGCAACTGTTGAGATCGCCGCCAACTGTGAGAGATTGCTTGCTCGGGAAGTATTAGATCATTACAATAGAATTATTGTCGTATACATATTTTATTGTTGTTGTTATTGTTGTTGTTGTCGCTTTCGCTTACGTGTACGAAATAATAAAAAATCTGATTTAAAATTTGATTATAGAAGAAAGATGGACGAATGTATGAATAGATGGATGGATGAAGAGAGGTAAGAACTATTAAGAGCGAAAGAGAGAGAGAGAAAGAACGATAAAGAGAGCTAGAAAGAATTGAATTGTAGTAATGTATATAAATCCGGTAAGGCACACCCGAAAATAAATTCTAAACAAAATAACTAACGTCAACGAGTCTTCTGCTTGCTATTCTTCTTCTTTCTATTCGTCCCTTTCTTGCTATTCTTCTTATTCTTCTTCTTCTTCCTATTTTGTTTAGAACAAATGCGTTGAATTGATTTAGATTTGGTGTGAAATATTTCAATTACGCGTAGATTTTAAGAAGAGGGTAAAATTGTATATCCTTTCAATAGTTTATCCTTGCAAACACCAACCAGTGCTTACACAGAAAAACGAGGGCAATCTCGAATCTGGCCTTCATTAAATTTCAAAGAGAGATAAAAGAATTAGAGCTATATTTTCTTTCATTTTGAAGAAGTTTCTTTTTTTCCAAAAAAATAATTGCATCCCTTTCATTCTCAATTCCATACGAGTTCATAAGATTATGATTTAATTTTGTTAATTGTGTTTTATCGGAAAAGCAATCATAGTATTGAAAATAGGTAAACTACAAAACTACCAAAAGTCTTCAGGGATTAAAAAAAGCCCCTTCAGAAACAAATCTCGTTTGCTTTATTAACACCTTGGTGTGGGGGATGATTGAGGGACCAAGAGAAATGGGGTCATCATTTAGTTCCGTTAATTAAGCGGTTCCGAAAGATGAAATAGGGTTTAATATTTTATTTTTATTTTGAAAAAATCATAGAATTCGCAATATGAAAAGTCTCGAGACAAAATCTCGAGGGATTAAAATATTCTTTCTCAACAGAACACTCTTTTTCTAATAAAATAAGAGAGAAAGAGAAGAGAAGAGATATATAAAGGAGTTTTTTTCAAACTTTGCATTTTCTTTGGGGACAGAGTTTTCCTTACAAGGTTTGTCTCGTAAGTAAACGACCTGACCTAGGTTTGTCAGATAAATAACAAACAACGTATCGCTGAAAATTAAGCGCTGTAGGACAATTTCTTTTTGAAAAATAAACTTATTAGATGTTATTTAACAACTATAATTATCAAAATCTTAACTTAATTAACCAACTTATATTACTTTAAAGAAACAACAAATAAGCTCGAAATAAACTCGAAGAGCTTTTGGGAAGAAATATTCATTGCGTGTTTTAGTTGAGTTCAAATACTTTTTAAAAAGTTTATTAATAATGATATTGTTAAAATAATCATTACACCTTCATATAAATTTTCTAAAAAAAATTATGATAAAAATGTGAGACGAATATTAATTTGTTTAAAAATTATTTGCAAAATATATTACGTTTCAATAATCGTGACAAAATAAAAGTGTTTAATGATAACCGCAAGGAGTTTAATAACAATAATTATAACTTTTTTGAAAATTTTGAAAAGTATTTTTAAGAAAATGAACTTAAATTACTTAAAATTTTATTAGGTTTTCCAGATTTAAACCAATGGAATGGTTTTTCTAGAATTAAACTAAAAGATGAAGAAGAAATTTAAAAGGGAAAATTAAAAAAAACAAATTTTTAATCTAAAGAAAATTAAATGGACACATTTTTATTATCAAGACTACGTTAAAAAGATATTAATCCTTTTAAAAATTTTTAAATAAATTAAAGAAAAAGTAAACAGAAATAGATTCGGTTTAAAAACAAAGCTCAAATAATTCAAGAATTATAATTAGTCACGTTTTTTAAATAAAATAAATTACGCATTCAATAAAAACTGACAATTAAACTGAACAGAATTTTGATTAAAGAAATTGAAACGAAGTAAACCCAAAGTACATTTCAAGGTTAACAAACTCGAGCGGTTAAGACAAACGCTAAGACAATTATAAAATGTTGATTTGAGTGGGTGAATAAAGAGAAAAGTTAGAGGATTAGTTGGCGGGCGGGGAGTCCGGGGCGAGGGTGGTAGAAACTAAAATGAATATAAAGGAGAGTTCCTTCTTTCAGGCTGAATTTTATCATAGAATGGTTAAAAAATATGTTTTTTTTCAAATACGCGATTCTAGTTAACTGCGAGTATCTAAGAGTTTAATCAGAAAAAGTGACAAAAAGTATGTCTTAAAAAAATATTAACTACGAAGCGAAACAAAAAAAGTAGAAGAATAACAAAACCACAAAAAGGGGCAAAGCAATAAAAATAGTTAGAAAATAATAAACTAAATTAAAAAGAACAACAAATTTGTATCTTTGTTTTGTGATTATTTCACCTCTACAGGAAGGCCGGAGAAGGCGGGACTGTACCAAAAATAAAAAGGGTTAAAACAAGACTTAGTTTTAAATAATGATACAAAAAAATTAAAAAACTTAAAACACAGACCGTTTAAAGCAGCACCGCCAGCAGCAGCAGCAACAGCAACAACAACAACAACAACAACAAAAGTAATAATAACTAAGAACACAATAAAAATGCCACCAACTAAAACAATAACAACAACAACATCGCTACCAACATTAACCACCGCAAAAAGCAATAAGAACGACTGGCTTTTGTACTTCTCTCCACGTTTATATTCCGTACGTTATTTATATTTCTATATACGATTATGTCTCCTATTATTTCTCTAGACGGTTTATTATGATGAGACGATTGAACAACAATAACAATAACAATAATTTCGATGTTTAATAATTACTATAGTCGTTATAATTGACGGATATGGTTTCACAAGGTTGAAAATTTAAATAAATGAAAAAATGTAGATAATTATGAAGGAATGGAATAGAACTAGAGGAGAACTTTTCTAAGGTAGCATTTTAATTTTTCTTAATCTAGTAATTAAAATAGAAAATTAAAAAAAAATATATATAAAAGCAACGAATTTCTTTTTAAAAATTTATACTTGAGGAAAATCAAAAATAATTGAATAAATTGAAAAAATAAAAACAATAAAATATTATAAAATATTTAAAAAATCAAAGAAATTAATGAAAAATAAATCAATACAATAAAATAAAAATTAAGGAGAATGAAAGAAATTATAGAAAAAATATACAGTAAAGCAATAAAAGTTTAACTATAATAAATAAAAATTCAATTATATTAAATCTGTTTTGTTCAAAACTATTTGAAATTGTTTAAAAGCAATTTTATTTTAAATTATTCAAAAAAGGTCATTGAAAGTTCTAGGAAAGCAACTAAATTATAATAAAATTTTAATTAAAATTAAGTTCTGAATAATTTTGAAATTGTTGAATTTTCAGTGACTTTAAATAATTTGAGATTCTTGAATAGTTTTAGTTTGTTCTATTAGATTAAATCAAACTACTTTAAACTACTTCAACATTTTTAATAACAATAAACAAAAGTAATTTTTATAGCAAAATACAGATTTAATCGCGCTTAATCTCGTGGTTATTGCAGTGATTAAACTGAGAACTTCGTTATGAATTAGTGATTATTTCAAACATAACTAATTTCTAACTGTATTAGCCTAAAACGAAAACTAAACTTAAGGAACAGTTTCAATTTGCAAAAAAAAACCGTTCAAATAAATTTCATAAATTTCCGAAAATCAAATCGAATTTGTCGGAAATCTAAAATTTTTTCCTCGAAAATCAAACGATTAAATCATTATCAAAATCGTATTCATCACACAAACGAAAGTTTTATTTTATAATCTGTTGCGATTTTTTGTTTCGTCTTTCTTTGTCCTTAATTTGCTTGCTTTTAATATTTTCAGACAGTGTTTTTTCATCTTTTTAATTTGATTGTTTTGTATTTGGGTTTTTGTAAAATATAAAAAAATTTCAGATCTTTTGTATTAATTCAGCGTTTTGCAAACGTTGTCTTTGTCTTTCAGACTTTTTATTGGGTGGAGCTTAAATTTGTGCTCAATTATTTATTAATCGTGTCAAATTCGAATGATAAATTTATTGATATTTAAGGTTAGATTTACAACGGGCTAACAAAAACAAAGAAGAGGCAGAGAAAGGTGAACCAAAGCGAAAAACAAAGAAATGATTGAATTAAACAAATTTATAATGAATTGTGATTAAAATTTCTCGAGAATTTTATATGAAGTCATTTCTTTTTATTATATAGATTATTTATATAATAATTTTTATAGTCAAAACATGATCAAGCTATTAATGCGTTGATGAATTATTGAGTAAATAATTTCGTATAATAATTTAAGAAACCGATAAATATTTTAATTCGAAAGCAGTCTTTAATTATCGAATGCTAATTAACTCGTCAATTAGTCTAACTTTTAGTCATTCATTTAATTAGTAAATTCGTTGAATAGTTCATTTTTTTATTAATATTTGGTTATTATTTTCAATATATTTGATATTTTTGTATTTCCATTTTTATCACAAATAAACAAATTAGTTCGAATAATAATGAAATGACATAATGTCGTTCGTTTAACGAATCTAACGAAGTTCGACTCATTGAGCAAATTTCCCAACTAAATTGCAATAAAAAAATTTAATACTTGAACTAATTGTTAGTATTAGTTTGCAAAGGAACAACAACACCAACGTCGCCATCTAAGCAATAACAATGAAAACCGAGGCTGCTTTGGCAAAATTTGCGTTCGTCAGCAAAAAAGAAATAATGAGAATAATCGAATAACAAAAGAAAATATTTAAAGATAAGACACAAAAAAATAATAATAGAATAAAATACTTTGCATTCATTTGTTCACACTGAATTAACTAACTAACAAATTTGTGCAATAATTAATTATATTTCAGTATTCTTTTGCTAAATATGGCGATACAATTTACAATGTAATAAAGAAAACACACACACACACGCACGCAAAAGTGTATTTTATATAGTTTGAATTATTAGTATTAGTTCTAAATGATAATTAATCTGAGACGGACAGAAATGTTTACGTCAACTAATATAATATTAATATATAAATAAAAAAATTAAAATTATTATTGAATATTTATTTTGAAATGCGAGCATGATACGATTATTAATAATTACGATTGTAAAATGTTATATAATGAATTATTTATGGTTCAGTTTATTAGTAATATCCAAATATTAATTAATTATAACTATTATAAATATTGTATTAAATATTAATTCCAGAATTAATTAATATCTTCTAAAATCTTTGTTCTTTTATAAAACATTGCGTTTTAGTTTATTTATTTATTATTAAAAATTGGGATGTTATCTAAATATATTTATATTTATTAAAAAAAATATTTTCATTTACTTTATTAAACATTTTAATTTAATTTTAAAAAATTTCTAAAATAGAATGTAAATTATTATTAATTAATTATTATATCAATATTTTATTGCCAAATTAGTTTAAAGAAAAGAAACATTATCCATATGGCAAATCTTATTTATATTAAATTTTATTTTAATTATTAAAATTAATTTTGTACTTTTGCTTGCTTTATTAAATTTAATTCAAAAAATATTTAAAGTATATTATACAATATTATTTATTATCTATATATATAAAAGAAAGTGTCCGAAGCGATGTAATCCCATAACTCGAGAGTGACCGAACCGATTTTGATGATTTGTACTTTGATGGAAAGGTATTTTATCAGTACGGGTTTTAAAAAAGAAAAAAAAGGAAAAAATCGAAATAAGGTCAAAAAATCATAATTTGATTTGCTAAATCAGTCTGGTATTTTCAGTCTATTTCTATGACTGAAAATCATACAAAACATTAATTGAAATCGGATACAACATTGGTGACATCAGCAACTGTTTTTTTGTGTATGTGTTGCATTGTTGGTTGACTATTGGGATTTGTCTGTAAGAAGTGGTACGTTTCTATTGTTGTTTAATTGTTTTCAAATTTTCTATTCGTGATTTCATTGTATTGCAGTTGTTCTTCATAATGCCACCAACGAGAAGATCTCATTTAGGCCGATATATATATATATATATATATATATATATATATATATATATATATATATATATATATATATATATATATATATATATATATATATATATATATATATATATATATATATATATATATATATATATATATATATATATATATATATATATATATATATATATATATATATATATATATATATATATATATATATATATATATATATATATATATATATATATATATATATATATATATATATATATATATATATATATATATATATATATATATATATATATATATATATATATATATATATATATATATATATATATATATATATATATATATATATATATATATATATATATATATATATATATATATATATATATATATATATATATATATATATATATATATATATATATATATATATATATATATATATATATATATATATATATATATATATATATATATATATATATATATATATATATATATATATATACATATACATATATACATATACACATATATACATATATACATATATACATATATACATATATACATATATACATATATACATATATACATATATACATATATACATATATACATATATACATATACACATATATACATTTACACATATATACATATATACATATACACATATATACATATATACATATATACATATATACATATATACATATATACATATATACATATATACATATATACATATATACATATATACATATATACATATATACATATATACATATATACATATATACATATATACATATATACATATATACATATATACATATATACATATATACATATATACATATATACATATATACATATATACATATATACATATATACATATATACATATATACATATATACATATATACATATATACATATATACATATATACATATATACATATATACATATATACATATATACATATAAAAGAAACATTTTAAAAAATGCAATAGTTTCGTTGTATTTTTGGGTGGGACGAAGTCCGCCGGGGCTGCTAGTTTATTATAAAATCGAAATTTTGTTGTCAAATTAATTTTTTTAATATTATTAATCGTTAGCATTAACCTTACTTTATTGATTTATTTTGCAAATTTAAATTTATATTTTACAAAACGTACCATGCCGTTAATAGTAGTAATAATAATAATAATAATAATAAAAATACCAACAACCTCCATCAAAATTATCAAAATCCAACAACACCAACAGCATCAACACTATTCAGAAATATTGGTGATTGAAACACCTACAGTAACCAAGACAATGAGAACAACAAAAAACAGAAACAACATCATACTGTTTAATAAGTATGGAATAGTAATAGCAATAAAAATAATAAAAACAACGACTAAAATCAAATCAATTGTCATCCTACTCGCAAACGGTTGGAAACGAAGAAACGAGCGTAAAGACACACACACACACACACACACACTTATATTCTTTATGAGGGCATTATCTCGTTATGCACAGATGACGTGGTATCTTAACAGTAACGTCTAAAATATCCGATGTCAATTAATACTGTCTCATAGTCGTAGATACAGAAACGCAGTTGCATATGCAGTCCGATCGGCGGTATAATTCTCGTCTCCCTCTCCACCTCTCTCTTCCTCTCACACTCTTTCTATCACTTAGACTCTTTCTCCTTCCTTATTTCCTTCTATCTTTCTACTATTAATAACTGTTGACAACTAATTGTGATTTGTGCGTTTATCTCAGCAATACATTTTAATGGCACAAAACGCATATGCTTAGTTTTTCTTCAGATGAGGTTACAGATACAGATGCAGATGCAATAACTAATGATGTTGCAAACATAAATGGAGAATGCTTTAGATAAGGCCAATAATAAATAGGAATATTAAGAACAACAACAATAACTATTAATATTACTACTAGTAGTAGTATGCTATTAGTACCATACTACGACTAACACTATTTATACTACGACATCCACTACTACTACTACTACTACTACTACTGTATATGTAGTGGGATTACTACCACTTTTACTAATGTTATTACTGCTATCACTTCTACCACTAAATAAGTATATAAATAAATAAACTACTTCGATTGCCACTACTACTACTACTACTATTGCTACTACTATTACTACTATTAGTAGCACTTCTACTACGGCTATTACTACCTCAATTCCACTAAGCAAAAGCAGTGTAAGCTACGGCAGCAGCAATACCATCTTTTCTGTATAATCATAAATTACAGCAGTGGCCAAAACAACTACAAACCTTATAAATGAAGACGAGCCCAAAAGCAATTGGTTACGTCGCCAGCCTATAAAAATTGAACAATGCTAACCTTTGTCTCGCTATTACAGACTTTAATTTAAAATTGTTTGCAGTGACATATTTTTTGTTTATTTGTAAAAAAACACCAATGATGTTTAGAAGTTAGGTTTAGTCATCGACCGTTTATCAATGGATGAGGCTTTATCAATGTATGAGGCTGAGTAAGATTTATGTTAATTACGTGTGAATATTAAGTAAAAATCAAAACAAATAATAATAGAAGAGAAGCTATAGAAGGGTGTCTATTCTCTTACTATACCTCATTCCGAAATGCCCCGAAACCCTATGTGTTCCTCTTTCGATAATCTTAGAATTTTAGAATTTGTTATTTTAAAAAATTTAGAAAATTTTTAGTAGAATTTTTATATTATTTCAAAATCGGGAGCTGATCGTGTCTAGTCTTCTAAGTATTTCACTTTCATTCAGATTTGTGATCTTCCTTTTCGATTACTCACACACTGACTGAGACTACACTCGTAAAAATCCATTTCAATTAAAACCTTCAGTTATTGTTTGGATGGAGTTGCCTTTGGGTGAAGAATACCTTGTTCTTGTATCTCTCTCTCGCATAGGCAAATACTGTCACTAGTTCCTTTCTATCTCTCTCTTTCTGTATCTCCAAAACTGTCACTGTTTGCGTTCGTTTTTTGTCATCAATTAAAATATTATTAATTTAAAAAATTACAAAATTAAAAAATTTTTTTAGTTCAAAAATTTGTTTTACGTTTGAAAAACATCATTGTTTTTCTTCCATTCTTAAATCATTGCTTTCAGTGATATCGCAGGACCACAACAACGATAAGACCAAACAATCAATAATCGATTCTTTCAACTCGATTCTTCATTACAGTTTTTTCTTACATTTTGAAATTTTTAAATTCGATTTTGAGGGATTGAAGCGTTACACTGCAAAACACTCGCAGCGAATACTAATGAAACCGCTTTTCTACACGTTATTTCGACCCCATCCCGTGAAGGTTCCAACATCTGTTTCATCAATTTCGAAAGCCAACAAAGAAACTATGAAGAAGAGTAAAACAATTGCAGTTAAACGTCGCAGAAGTAAATTGAGAAGATTACACTAAAAAAATTCTCAACATCAGCTGAATATTTTTGAATAATTTTTCAGATTAGTTTGTCAGAATTGCAAGAGTCTGCGACACACTTCATCTGACAACACCTGACTAATATCAATTAAAGCAAATTTTGATTATATCTAGTTGGAAATTTTCAAAGTGAACAAAATTCAAACTAGTCTTCATCGCGATTTTGAATCAATTTTTTATAAGCATTTTAAAAGATTATTAAATTGCTCTATATGTTTAATGATTTTACCAATATAGCATTCATTGCTTACCGCTTTGTTTAGCATGAATTCGTTTATTGTTATTTATTTATTTGTTATTTCATAATTTTGTTTAATTAATCCTAATCTTTTTATCTAATTAATCTTCGAATAATCTTTTCACTTCCACGAAATTCGAATAAGTATTACATCAGCTGTTTTTAATAACCGAATCAACTCTTTCCTTAATATTTAGCATATTTTGTTCAGTGTAAAATTTAGCAAAAAGCTTCAGAGCGACAGAATGTTTTCCGAAAGAAAAAAAGTTCTCAAAGTTTGAAACTTTTCAGACATTCAAAGAAATACAAAGCCAAAAAAAAATCAAAAGTAGAAAATATCATTAATTTATAAAATCAAATAAATTAAATTTAAGTTGGCAATTTGCTAAGAAAGTATCCACAAACTAAGTGTGAGTAAGTTTCAATAAAAGTATAATTTATGTTTAATTTAATGCAAATGTTTGAAGTAATGTATATTTATTGTATATAACAATATTAAATATAATTAAATAAATAAAATTTTTAAAAATATGTTGAGAAATTTTGTAACATTTTCACAACTCCAAATCGTGTGAGAACAAATTTCGACAAAAAAATTTTATTAATAAAAATTTTAAGTTTTTCCCTCACCAACGACTCCACTACCAGTTTCGTTGCCATCATCTCTGTTGCTGCCCCCTGACCATGACTGCACAATTAATCGGAGGGGATAAGTTTCTTCCCTCAAAACCTAGACTAGGATATAATGAAATGGAAAATCAATACTAAAAAATACAAAGGGGAAATTGAAAGGAATTCGGAAAAATGCATTTGGCAGAACAAAGAAAGGAAGGCGTTGGAGCCGAAGATGGTGCGGGTATGAAAGAAAAGCAAAAAGGAAAAAAATGAGAATTAAAAAATAAATAAAGGAAATAAAAACAATAAATAATAATCGGTGCACCGGGCTACTTGAATCACAAATAGTTCGCCAACAGTTCATCAACACTTCGTCAACGACGAAGTAACACAAGTAACTTCAAAGGAAGAGATAGTCAAACCCTTACTAATTTAATGAGATATAATGGCAATATATTGATGTTTGTTGATAAAGCTTGTTGAGGAATGGGCTGGTAGGGGGGTGGGGCAGGGTTGAGAAGGGATCAGAAATTATGATAAGATGAAAACACTTTTACTTGGCTTTTGAATTTTCAGTAGTTTTCTTTCTATTGTTTCTTAGAAATTGTTGAGTTGCAATGTGGTAAATAATCTTAAAACGCGGTGAATAAGTTTTGATACAAAAATTAACTTTGTGCTATATTTCGCTACGTACAAGATAGTGCAGACAATTTATTGATTTTTCATAATAAATTTCATGGGTATAATTTATAATAATTTTACCCCCTTTTTACAGGCTTCCGTTGTATTTTTATAGAAACAATTTGTATCAATAATAACCACTACGCTTAACATATTTCCTAATAAAGCAATATGCAATAATATTGAAGGCAATAGTCACACCCATCAAACCTATACAATCCACCCAGAAAGTGTAATCGGCTGTTCTTAAGGAGCCGTGTTCTAAAACCTCCCGGCCGTCTTTGATGCAAGGATGTTCCTCATTCTCAGAACACTCTGTAATAAGATAAACAAACATTAATAAATTAATAAATAAATCTCATATCACTCCAACAATCTTACCAATATTATCAATATCAATCCAGAATTTATACTTCATTGCTTCATTGGCATAAAAAAACAACGATGTATATTTTAGTAGAGGTATTGAATCGACATTGTAGTAAGCCCCGGCAAAAATTAAGAAGAACAAATCGAATGGTGCCGCACATTCCGAAGCCATTTTGTCGGTTTCGAAGAGGCTGGAGAGGAAAAGACCATATGCTGTAGCCGAAACAGCTGACAGGCTTAATACCAGACCCATATTCATGTAAAGAAGAAAACCGCGTCCATGATATATAGCCGCGTAAACCACAGAGAAGAAGAGGTAGCACTTGAAGAAAGCTACGGGCACCATTGATAAAATTACAGCAACATAAAATGCTGATAAACTGTAAATGCCCTCGCCTACTTCACGACGCATAATCGGTAAAGCGCTCGGGAATACATAAGTCACTCCATACGAGAAAGTGAAGATTATTTCATTGGTAAGCATAAAGATTGAACCATCAATATCCTGTACCGATTTCTGTGTCAGACCATTAACGCTCGAGTACATGACAGCCAATGTAACGGAAGTTATCTGAAATGGTATGAGAATTCTGAAGAGGCTCGTATGAATCTTTAATCCTTAGCTTACCATAAATATACCAAGTCCAATTAGAATGCTCTTCGTATTACGCTTCTCTTCGGTTATTATACGTGTCAGAAGCAAATAGACCTGATATAGCCAATGTATTTTTTTGCTATGATTTAATGAGAAGACACGTTTGCTCAATATGCTAGGAATGCAATAACTTCTATAACCGTCAAACTTACAAGTCTTTAACATAGCTCAAATAATCGCCAGCATACGGTTTCGGTAGTAACCAGCTGCCGGAGTAGAGACCACTCGTTTCGTTCTCATATTTGCTCTTAATCAATTCTCCATCCTTTCTATTGGTATGACTATCGGATATGGTCTTAAGATAGAAATCTGCTGGATTACAATTCAAAGGTAGGGAATATCCTAAACTGAAAGAGAGAGGTAGAGAAAGAGAGAGAAAGAGGGAATGGAATATACGATATTATTTTTAGGTAAACCTCCGTGATCCTGTCATTCCTTTTACCTGTTAAAAAATTCTAATGCTTTCCCGGTACTGCCCTGATATATAATACGTCCAGCGTCCATTAGTATGATATGAGTAAATTGCTCAAACACATCGGAACTGGGTTGATGTATCGAACAAATGATACCTTTCCTATGATGCATACCTCGATATTTATTGAAGACGCTTAGACTTGGTAATTCTATTAAATTTAATCCTGGTTGCCAAAGGTTTGTGTCTTCCTTCGAAAAAATCTCCATTTGAATCGAATGCCCTACACTCTCTTCGCTCGATTGTGCTGATCCTGACCATGACGAGAGTGGTGTCGATTCATTGGTATACAATGACGTCACAGAATTCCTATGAACACCTTGATGAGTGCAGAGATGTCGAAGCGTTTTAACAACAATGTAAGCACTATAGCTGTCCAGACCAGTAGTTGGTTCGTCGCAGAATAAAAACGGTGGATCGGTAATTAACTGAAATGATGGAATAAAAGAAATCTTCAATTGACCACACTCAGTTCATTGGTTAAGTGGTTACAACTCACCTCTTCCGCCAAGCTCAGACGTTTACGTTCACCCCCCGATAACTGCATGATGCGAGTGTGAGCGGATTCGCGTAAACCAACTGCCATTAAGAGATCAAATACTCGTTGCCGTTTCTCTGATTTTGTTGTAGCGCGATGCATTTTGAAATGAGACTTTAAATTTAAAAGAGATCGGTAATTGTGATTTAGTTTTCAAGCGAAATAGGCGAAGGAAAAGTGGGCGTGAACACCAATAAATTTTAAATATTTTAAAATTGATTTGTTTTTTAATCTCAAATACATTTATATTCTATTTACCATGAAATAAAGATGCTCGAATGCAGTAAAAGTTTTGACATTGATCTCGGTTTGCGGCAAGAAACCGGAGATGCGTGTCATTTGGTGTCGTTCCATGGCCACGCCATTCAGGACAATGTCACCGCTGAGGTTGCCGCGTAAACGTTGCGAAATGGCAGCGAGCAGAGTGGTTTTACCGGCGCCGCTACAACCGAGTACAGCAATTAAATCGCCAGTTTTCATGTGACCGCTTACTATTTGATTGAAGAAGAAGGCCAAAATAAAAAGCCACAATTTTCAAATATTGTATAAAAAAATTAACAATAAAATTGTATATATACAAAATATATAGCTAACCATTTTTAAGTATGGACAGCTCTTCGGTCTTTCGACATGATTGCCAAAAGCTGTAATTATTTTGTTCAATGGCTGGCACACAATAATTAATTTTTTTCCATTCCAAACACAATCCCGAGGATGAAGCATACATATTTAAACAATCTGGAAAATAACTATCTCTAATTTTTTTATTATTTTCACGGCTTGTGCTATTCGCCCGTTTTTTATAATTTGATTTGAAATCAATTCACCGTCACTCCATTAAATTTTAATGTCTCAGATACGTTTTAGTTAAACCTCAATCTATTTATTTGCTCTGTGAATTTTATCTTAACATCAGTTTTATTTGGTTTTTTAAACTTTTCTTTGCTTCTTACTCCGCTCCACATTCCAGGGTAAATAAACTTTTATCTCAATTTTCTTAGCATCATTTAGATCTTCGGAATAGTATAAATATCTTGAAGATTATTTTTTGTTTTATCGCCTCAACAATCTAAACGATACTGACTTGGCAAAGCAGAATATTCTAGTGATAATGCACAATTGTGAGATTTTCTCCAAGCAGTTGCTCAATAAGCGGCCATATCGAATTAAGAAAGATCGAGCATTAAAAGAATCGAGCAATAAAGAAATAAGACAATTGTATTTATTTCTTAGACGTTTATATTTTAGAGAAATGATTAGAGGAGGGAAAAATAATTATTACTTTATACTTTTCCCCCACAAATATTCGTTTTTACCCATAAACCCTGTTACTTAATTCATGCGTGATTTATTTAACAAAAATAATGCTATGTATTTGTATACATATAATGACCTCACTTGATTCTTATGATAAACTAGGCTAACACGCGGAATATTATATTATTATATATCATTGTATTAGAGAAAAATTTTATCAAAATATTTTGTGTGGTTTGTTTATATTCTATGTTTCCCAATGTTACTGCTTTAATGAAAACTTATTTAAAATTATGAATCTAGACAATGCTTCTAATCGAATTTATATCTTGTAATATATATCTTACAAAAATGTTATAATTAATATGAAATAATATCTCAATTATTAATTAAAATTAATCAAGACCCAAAACAAGAATGAAAATTTCTATATATATCGTCAATTATTCTTATTCTAGTTATTTTAATATTCTCGTCAAAATTTTTCAATCATATTGTCAATGATAATCACATTTTCAAGTCAATAACTTTAATGATTTCCCACCAGCCTCTTGTACAATTTGCAACGATTTCTTTGAAATGATATCATGTATAGTATCAATTGGAAGATTAGCATCAATATTATGCCAATAAGAACCCTCCCTCTCAAAAATATAATTAAATGCCTCGGAAACTTTACGCTGGAATTCTTTTTTCTCGTATCTGGATAAAACAATTATTGGGTTCTATAAAATTAATTTTATATATATCAATTGTTTATACCTTTCCTCGCCATAATTGCCACGATCGGATAAGGTTTCAGTACATGTTTTTAAATAAAATACCGCATCAGGTTGTATTAAGCCTCGTTCCGGCCCTACACACCATTCATAATCTAAGCCTGTGTGGAGAGGAGCTTTACATAAAAGACTGACATTAGTAAAAAAAGAAATTTTACCTTTGGCAACACTATAAGCTACTCCAGAATAGGAATAACGATCCACTATGAGCGTAGTGCCGGCTTCCATAAGCTTTTTCATATCGTTTTTGTATTCCCAACGATTTGCCGAGAACAACAAATGAATGCATTCATCAGACAGATCATCCTTATTTCGTAAATAGTTATTAATGACTTGACCAATGTGGGATGACCTCTCCGGGAAATTTATATGTTTCGCCTTGACGCCTCGAGACTGTAAAAAATCAACTAAAATTATGTTAACTTAACTTTGTTACTAAGAAATTAAGTATCCTGTACTCACTTAACATTTTACTTTGTGTGGATTTTCCACATCGATCACATCCTTCGAATACGATTAGTGCTCCACGATCTTTACACATTTTTAAAGGATTCATATTTCTGATTGCGTTAAAACTTTTGCGGAATACGGCTGTTGCTTTTGTTAGTTATTGAAACCTATCGCCTACTCCTCTGTATTGTCGTAGAATGAGATGAAGACAGATGAAAATTATCAATGGCGGGAAAAAAGCGCGGTAAATGTAAGCGTTCCATGTGAAATTCTTCGCATGCTACCGATTCCCTTCGCCGATCTCATGCAATTCTTCGAGATACAAGTGTTCTATATTTGATATTAAAAGTTACGACGAATTTAACATTCTATAAAATCGTCAATCCCTCAACAAACAAAATGATGAAAACTATGTCAAATAATTTCTAATCATTGATAGCTATGATAAATAACAAATGAATGTCACTCGTATAAAATTAGACTGCAAAGTGTCAAGTCAAAAGTCAGGTATTATAGTTACTGATTATAGTTTGTCAAACATATTATAGGAAATTAAATATTTATCTTGAGGTACGTTCAAAAAATTAGGCAAAGTAATTATTTCATTACTTTTTTGATCTTAACAAGGTTTTTTGGTAAAATCTTGTTAAGAACTTTGCTAAGCTTAGTTAATTATGGTATGCTGATAAACGATTAACAGCAGCGACACCGTGAAATTTCACCACGCGTGGTGAAATGCACGTCATAAGTACAAACTGTCACATCCGTTAAACAAAACTGTGGAGCCACTTAAGAAGTAAGCGTTTTTATGTTTTTATATTTGATTTGCTCATTCTAAAGTTTTTTACAAGCACATCTTTATACAATGCAAAGGGATCGATGGCTTCGCGAAGGTGTCCTAAATAACGACGTCTCTAAATTTTTTTCTTTTCTTTTCTTTTGTTCTTTTCACCAGTAATCACCAGAAAAATATATATCCTCCACATTTTTCGAAGCTTTTCCTTAAGAATAGACAGTAAAGAAATAGAAATTCAACATAAATAAACATAATTTTACTCTGACTTTTATCCTTGCTATGACATCAGCTGTCATTAACACCGTAGTTAAAAAATCAGTTGTCAATTTTTTGCCAGAATACGAAATCTTAACACCTAATAATTCTTAACCATTTACCATTCTTTTTTTAATGTCGTGAGCTTGTTTAACAACCATAATAGGGCCATAAATGTACTTTATTTATCTACAATTTGACCAAAAGTTGATGTTGAATAACTTCTGTTCAAACAACTGGTGATTTTTATACCAGTTATTCAGTTTGTCAGTTATATGGAAGTCTCCATTTCCGCCGCAGTAGCTGGTGAATTTTATCACATTCACCTATTGGAGAATGACAGCTAGGCCCATATATTGTTGCAGTACGACGCTTTGATATATTTTCACTACTTATTTGAGGTAATACGCAGTTTTGATCGCTTTGTCTTCGAATATTTGACTTTTCAGACACGGAGGAATTACGACATTCATCGTAGTCGATTATTATCGGATAATGCTTCGATTTTAAATTGTATCAACTTATTTGTCAAAATATTAGAGACAGTAAATTCCGGTGCATAAAATTGGGTTGAGTAGAAAGCTTACCAATTCCACAACAGATTACTTGTTATTTCACACAAAGTACACTATCGCACTAGTAACTCAAATGATTCTCATCACTAATTGTGTTATTCGCTAGCTACATTTTTATACTCGTTACAAACAGTCAGTGTCATTTGGAGCGAAACTATTCTGACGAGTACACAAGCCAATCAAAAAATAAAAGGCTACGTTTCCCTTACGCAGAAGGTCTGTAAATCATATTTAAATAACAGAAAATAGTAAATAAGTCGAATTTTTCGATTTATGTGCAGCTATATCGGTGAAGACTAATAAAAGTGAGTAGTGAATCCTGAAAAATGTGATAAAGTGTTAAGTGTTAACCATAATTTCTTATAAATACTATTGTGGAAAAAGGGACTTTGAGAAAATTCTATTTTTTGGGGCGAACAAAAGTGGCGAAAAGCAAAAGACAGCGAATTGCAAATGCGGCTGTCAGATTGACAACCTAATTTTTTTAATGACGAATGAAAGCAAAACAGTATAAGTTGAAGCGTATATAAAATATCGAGTTCGGTGTCAGTTCCACAGAGATTGCGGTCATAGGATCTATATGTGAATAAATTAAGTTTTGGAGTTAACTTTTGGAAAAAATCTATCAAACAGTTTCTATTTGCTGACATACTTCGCCTTTTTGGCGAATATCGACGTCACGTTTATGGACCAGTCTATTCGGATTATATAGTCGTCTCTATTCGTTGCTCCCGGAGCTCCTACCCCGGTATTTCCGTAGTATCCAAATCGTTATATTGGAGTTTTAGGACATAGTTTCGCGGTCTATCTTTGAGTGACCATTAAATCATAGTAGTGGGGGTATTATTTAAAATTTAATAAGCAAATTGAAAAAAAAATTGACATGCTTGTTCACAAGGTGGTGCTGTCTGTTATTTCTGCTTTCGGTTATGTGTTTTTCCGGATTCAGCTTCCGGTTTCTTAAAAGTTCGTTAGAAACCTCAGTGATTCCAAAGGAAAACAATTCTGTTGAATCATTAATTTGAGAATAAATTAGTAACAATTGTTTAGTATTTTTTAATTTAGCTTTATTGCCCAATCTTCCCCCGTACCTAAAGTTCAGATTTTTTCCTTCTCGTTATTTTGGTCTACACGTTTTCTGGAATAAACAAGGAGGGTTGCCAGTGTAATATGAAAGAGCCGGAAAACGGAAAGATATTTTGTAAATAAAAGATTGTACGCTTTCGCTCTATTCATTACTTGTAGCCTGCTAGTGCACAAAAATTTATTAAAGTAGAGGCGTGCAAATCAAGAAAATTGAATTTTCAAAATAAGAGGATTTTGGCCCCCATTTTAAGAGTTAAATAAGGATCATAAAAATCTATGCGTGAAGAGAAATTAAGATTAATAAAAAATGAATTGTTGCATGGTGGCGGGGTGATTATATACAATACTGTTCGTTGGCAATTTTGTATAAAATACATTATTTTACTATTTATTGTTTGCACTTATTACAAAATAATGAAATAACATACTTTTTAGAGCACTTGTATCGTACTTGTTGTAATACTTATCTTATACTTGTATAAAATAACGTATTTTATAATATGTATTATACTAAAACTCACTAATCAAATCAACAAGTTTTCAAGAGTTCGTCATTCACAAACGTTGTGCATGTTATATAATGTCTAACAACAGCAGCGGCAACAACAACAACAATAGTAGTAGTAGTATCCATCCTCATGGACACACAAATCAGCCGGCTACTCAGAATCCATCTTGGAATCCTTTGCAAGTGAGTGTATTCACTGATTCATCATACTTTTCCCCTTTGCCTTTCAATTTAACGATTAACGATTGCTTTCATTAAAATGTGAATGAAATTATTTATGATAATCGATAGATACCGTCGTACATACCGAGGCAGCCACAATTGGCGCACATGTCGAATGAGCGTCCAATGGTGCGTTCACCCTTGGCCTGGCATGCGCCTGCGCCACCAGCGGATTCACTTTATAATTTTATGTCGGCCAATCATAAAAATGTAATTCATTGCTTTTCTTCAAATTTTTTAAAATTAATTTTATGAAAATATTTCTCTTCAATTGTTGCATGATTGTGTTATTGTTGTAATGTTTCTGTTTTATTTTAATAGTATTAAAGCTTCTGTAAATGTTGTGTTGTAAATATTTGTCATCGTTTATAATTGTATCTATTTATCGTAATAAAAATGTTTAATTGCTTCAAATATGTTATTTTCTTTCTAAATAAGTCTCTTAAAATATTTAAAGAACTATAGATTTTTGCTAGTATTTCGGACAATTATCATTTACAATTCAGAATGGCTTCAATGTAATTCAGAAAGCATATCTAGAAATATCAGTTGACCCCGAGAAATTTATTTAAATTTTTAAAAAATAATAAATTTCAAAAATAATAATAGTAGTAGACCAAATGGAATTCAGAAAATGACCTTATAATTTTGTCGTTCATTTCGGGCTTTCCTATTTATATAAGCTGCATTAAAATTTAAAGTAGATTTTGCTTAATTATCTAATTTCTGTACCATTTACATCTAGCGGTTTTTGTAGAAATTTCATACAAGCAGTCACGAATTTGTAAAATGTTTGATATTTTTTGTTATTGCTCTCTCTCTCTCTCTCTTTGTCAGTCGTAGTATTTGTTATGTAAACAAAATTGATTTAATTTTTTTGTAATAATTTTTTTTAATTATGATTGTATCAGTTGGATCACCAAATAAGTCCTTTATTGTCACCATATGTCCGTGGGCCTTCCCTTTTGGATTCGATGGACTTATCCGTACAATCAAGTCGTAGCTCAAGCTCACCGCATAACAAAAGCAGTAGCACACAAAATGCTATACTGCCACATGAATTTGCGGTACATAAACAATCTCAGCAGCAACCTGGGCATCCCCTTCAACATGGACAACAACAACAGAACCAGCAGTCACATTCGCAACAAGCACAAATTCATTCACCGAATAATTATTCGATGTAAGTTTGATGTTTTTTTGTAAAATTTCTTTAATAATTAGAATGAATACATAATAATTATTTTCCATTCACAAAATTTCAGTCATTTGCCACCAAGTGGTCACCCGCCTCAATCTCATCAACCACAAACGCAACAGCAGCAGCAACAACAACAGCAACAGCAGCGATCACAATCCCAAATACAAACAGCCAATACAGTGAATGTAAATCAACATATCATACAAGAAAGCGGTGGTAATAGCCTTGCCTCCTCTTCGACCTCCTCTTGCTCATCATCTTACACTTCTTCTACAAATACGAAATATCTGAACTCAAATGGAGGTGAATGTGAGATGTTACCCCCTCCTGTAACTTTAGCGATCACTTGCGGCAGTAATGTAGGATCCAGCCAGGTTACTGGTGGTAATGGTGGACCAAGCAGTTCAAATTGTACTGATTCTTCATCTCAGTACATGCGTGAAAATGAGGCAAATATACAAGAGAACTATGCCAAAATAATGGCTATGAATAGGAATTACGAGAATGAGGTAATGGTTTTGTGATAATTTAGTTCAGTTGAATGCCATTATATTTAAGGCATTTGTATGAATTAGTCTTGTAATTGTAATTTCTTAATACATGGATATAAGAAAACGCGGACAATATATATAAATCGTGGTTAGTTGTCTTTAGGGTTTTGTCATTGTATAATTTTTTTACTTAACCGAGAGTTGGTCTGTAAAGTCAAAAGCAATATAATTTATTAGGACTAATACCGCACTGATTTACTTATTACATGATGGAACTTACGTAATTACTATCCATGAACATAAATCATTAAAAAATCGTTATATTTTTTCTTTATTTCTGATCATTCATAATTTTCAGCGGAAATCTAAAGCCGTACACAAGCCAGTTGAGTTGGTTAATAAAGATTGCAATTATGCAATTTGTTCAAATAAACTATCCCACCCACAACAACAACAACAACAACCACAACAGCAACACCAACAACAACAAAATACGAGCCAGCGAGCTTCGCCCAAAAAACGTAAGCCTATGTTTGATTATAATATTCAATCAAAAAGTAAACAATATTTTTTTTAAAAGTAAACAATATTTGCATACCTCCAGATTCTCCCTTGAGGAATTATCACACACCTCAGCAATTATACAGCAGCCCACACGCATCGTCTATTAGTCAAAATGGACCTCATACACCACCCACACCACATACGTCACCTGTGGCACAACAGCAATCATCTGCATCCACGACTAGTCCGATTTCACACCCTACGGCAACAACAACAACATCAACGACTTTACAACAATTAAATGATATTCGTATGATGTCGTCAGCAGGGGCTGGCAACAATTTATTGGATTATAATCAGTTGCATTTGCAGCATAATAACAGTTTTATGCCTCATATCCCTTCAACGCACATTCATCATCATCATCAGCAGCAGCAATCACCTCACCAACATCATCATCCTCAACTACAAAACCTACAACAACAACAACAACAACACAATCAGCCACAATCACAGCCAACCACACAACATTCAACATCATTTGGCAGTCCGGGACATCGTCAACTGCAACAACTGTCAACACAACAACAAATCCATCATCATCCCCAACACCAGCAACACCAACAAATATCGAGACCACCTTCTCTACTGTCGCAACCCCATTTGAGCAGTTTAGAAGTGTTTACATCACAAATTAATGCAAAACCGAAGGAATCGGAAATGGCCAAAAGTACTGGCTTTACAGATCTTTCAATTACATTACTACCGAATCGATCTGGAAGCAGTGCAACAGCTTGCAGCCATGTGAGACCTTCACCTCAGGTAACAGGCGGGACTGGTTCCTTTGGGATAAGAAATGCATCATCACCGGATAATAATGTCACCTCAAATGAGGACTCTGTCGATTCCAACAGTAATAGTAGTCGTGGTCGACGTAAGCGTAAACCTAATAAATTAGCGCGAGCGTTATCGCATGACAGTGAAGTCGATGATGAGAATATGGGCAACGTCTGTGCGGGAATGAGCTCAGCAGAAGATTCAATTAGGCTTGATATAAAGAAATCTCAATTGATTCAAATCGATCAGGAGCAGCATCGAGAACGACAGTCAATGACGTCTTGTAGTTTAAGTAATACTAGCCCAAAATCATTGGCGAATTTATATCCACTAACGGGATCAAAAACAGTAATGTAAGATATTTTTTAAACATATTTTTTGTCTTTTGTCATATTTTTTGTTTTGCAGTTTTTACAAAAGTAAAAAAAGTTTTTTTACAAAAATAAAATGTTTTATGTTACAGCTCGTCATCTCCGCCCTTTAAATCCAGTAGTTGTCCTACTATACCCACCGACCACCCGGTGGCGCCGCTATCGTCGTCAGCATCAAACAATCTTACAATCGATGAAGCTGGAACGGATGCGAAACAATGCGTAGCGCCGAATCGTAGCGAAGATAATGCGAATAAAAAAGAGACTGTGGAAAATGGATGCACTACAACTATCCATCAAGAGGAACCACATAAATCTAAACATCAAGATGATGTGGAAACGATTGATAAAATTGCTGAAATGATTGTAAAGACCAGCGCTAGTGTCAGTGGGAGCACCGGTGCCAGCGTGACCGTTCAGGAAGTCATCAACAGCAATACACGCTCCGGCGAGGAAGGACAAACAGGTTGCCCAAACATCGATAGTCCGAAAACAAAGAAACAACGGCAAGCACTAAAATTACGAAATGCTGAGCAACAAAATTCGAATTCGAATTGTAGCACAAATTCGAATTGTTATAATGATAGTCTGCCGGATGGCACAGCAGCAGCGAATGATAATGCCGTACTAGCTGAAGAACTACGTAAAGATGATAATAAAACAATAACTGCTGCTATGCCATCAGTTCAAAATGTATCGTCAAATGCACTAGAACAAGCTCCACTAGTGTCAGTGCCCAAATCAACAATGCCGACAACTACAACGCGTCCCTTAAGTCCAGCAAATTTTAGTCATAGCTGCAGCAGTAGCAGCACAAGTAGTTCTAGCTGTAGTAATAGTAGTCGCAGTAGTTTTAATAGAGAGCAAAACAATTTAAAAACAGTCACAGACAACACCGATATCAAACCCTTGGAGAAGATCGAGGAAAACTTTCAGAAACAAGCGATTATAAAAACCTCTAAAGAAGAGCCATGTTGTACTGTAGATGCGCCCATTGTTGCTCCTGTTGTTGCCAATACATGTCATGTCATATGCCCCAAACGGGAGGAAGCGTTAAAATATGACGAAGAAAAGAATGCCGATAATACAAATGTATTAGTGAAAGAGTGCAAAGACGACAAGGAACAGCTATTGAAGAGTCCAAGCAAAAGTTGTTTTGAAGAGGTGAGCTACCAAACTATAATCTCTATAATTATGTTGCTGTATGGTGAACATTTCTTAAAATAAGATAACTATAGTTATGAGTACCACCATTACTCGTGTGACCATTACGCGTCAGTATGACCCTTTCTCGTTACTGTAAGCTTATTACTATCTACAGGGGTCACTCTTGCGTCGCATCACCTCCTTTTACAGTTGTCTCTTAACAGTTTTGAACATAATTGTGCGCGACATCTTGCAGTAGATAGCTATACCGTATACAATAGTGACTTCTGTAGTGAGTCTGTATACATTTCTATAACTTCATTAGTTCTTTATTCTAAGGTTCGAATAGTCTTGCCTCGCCTTGTATTTCCAGTTGGCTTTCACTTGTTTGACATCACAACACTAGGGCGCGATGTCAATCAAAGTACTACCAAGCGGTTAAAAGCCAACCTAAAAGGCGACGAGATGGTTCGAAACTTGTACTAGGGACGTTACTTTCGGGCTGCTCCTGCATTATTGTTCTACAGTTACAGTGAATATAAAACTGTTGAAGTATATAGTAAATATATAAAATTATAGAGCATTCACATTTTTTGAAACTCGATTTTAACATTTTTATGCCGTCTTCTGAACGAACCGATATCTGATACGATTCGATGATCTGTTTTCAAATTTGAAGAAAGAAAGCCAAGATTTAGATTTGAATTTAGGAAAGAAAAAAATTATAGAGAATGAGGAGAATACTAAGCCGGCAAAATTCTACTGGAATCCTCTTAATATTTTGCTTATGCTAACCATTTCTCTTTCTGTATTTTATTCCAAATTAAATGTTCTCTTAGGTTGAAAATAAACTAGAAGAGATGTTTGCCGGCATCGAAGATGAGCCTCCACCCCCAACAGCCGTTGATGATAATTCATTTCCAACATCATCAAATATATCCGAAGTTGCCACCGATTTGAATCTAGTATTAGAATTGGCGCCATCTACAGCCAATCACTCACCGGCAACTAGTAAAAGCAATAAAGTAGAACCATCGCCATCAGCTCCATTGCCTGCACGGTCGGATAGAGCCCCAACAACAAAAGCTGCAAAAAAATCGACTATACCTTCACCGGTGAAAATTACAAATACTAGCGCGATAACTTCCTCCGTATCTACGCCAACACGAGTTACACCACCCAGACGTAGACTCTCTGTGTTGGTAGAACCGTCTAATATTCTAGAAAGTGGCACAAGATCTAGTCGTAATACTTCAGCTATCGATGATCAGCCCACTACTTCTGCAGCAGCAGCCTCAGTGGCTTTGCTTTCAAAACCAACACAAGATTCATTATCTTCGCAAAAAAAGCAATGTAAAACGAAGAACATTCAGCGAGGAACTACAAATTCAAAAAGTAAAGGCTCCAATAGCAATGGCAGTAAATCGGGGAAAGGAAAACTGAATAATAAAAAACAATCACAACAACAACAACAGCAGAAGAAACATAAAGGAAAGCAGCAAGATACGGAAGATGATGAAGTAACACCAGCACGTGATACCAATGGGAATGGTGGAGGAGGAGGCGGCGGAGGAATTGATGTCAAATTTAAGTCGCCCTATATTCTTGTAAAAAGTGACGGATCGGTTAGTGTAATAAATGCACCCACAGCGGAAGATGTTGGTACCGAAAAACAAACAAAAGTTAAGAAAGGTGTTAGTCAACATCGCGGTTATGCTCAGGATCGAAAAAAATTCCGTGGTATGCACTCTTCGACTTTGAGTAATAAATATGATGCAGATACGGCGGATAAGACGTGGGTGTGTGTGTTCTGTAAGCGGGGTCCACACAGAATGGGTTTGGGTGATCTATTCGGGCCATACATGATATCGACTGATTGCGATGAGTATAGGATGGCAGTAGGGGCACCTGGTGCTTTGGATTTGGATGCGGTCATGGCGAATAAACGTAGACGTGTAGATATGGTACAGTGGCATCCGCGTAATTTGCCAGTAGTACCAGCAACTGGAATTGGGTCGCTTGAAGTCTCCCCTAACAAACGGCTAAGTGGCGGCGCATGTGTAAGTTATAGTATTAGTTGATCATAAAACATTGCTATTGTACTATATTGTTATACATTCTGTTCATTGTAGAATAAAAAGAAAAAGAAATTGCTTGATGAGTCACCGTCTACTGTACCATCAGTCCCAACTGGTGATTCTCAAGCCAGTACCATCAATACCGATGCGGAAATGTGTAGTGTGGATCAGGTTGTTGCTAATGGAATGTGTAAGGCTTCTGATGGCACTTACGAAGTGTGGTTACACGAGGACTGTGCCGTTTGGGCTCCGGCTGTCTTTTTGGTGGGTGCTCGTGTAATGGGATTGGATGCAGCTGTGTGGAATAGTACACGCTATCATTGTGCGATTTGTGGTAAATCAGGTGCTATAATTTGTTGCTTACAAAGAGAATGTCATGCTGCAGCGCATATACCTTGCGCGAGAGAGGGCCAGTGGCGGTTGAATGAAAGTGACTTCAAAGTTTATTGCCATAAACACTTAAATACCAGCAGTGTACATCTGGTTAAAAGCTCAAACCCTGCGACAACTTTGACGACGACATCAACAACGTCTGTGCTAGCTGAACTACTGAATAGGCCAGCACCAAAGCCAACGAGTTCGAATCTGCAGTCGCAACGATATTCCTGAAAGAGGCCAACAGCTTCAGGAGTCGAAAAGAAACGCAATGCAAATGGAAAGCGTTAAATTCGCGTGTATATTTTTTTATTGGAAAGAAATTGTTTTAAAGTATTAAATGCAGTCACTGAAATATTCTATCACAAATTGTGGTGTGATAGATATGAATATATTGTATTGAATTATCAAAAAAAATCAGGTGAGAACATTTCAACAAAATAATTAATTAGCTTCCTTTCTGCAAAAATAGTCAACAAATATTTTAAAAGATTGTACATAATTTGAAGATGCTCGCTTATGATTTTTGTACTTATCAATACTGCTGATATGATAAATATATCATATTTATTTTATGATAAAATACTTATAAAATACTTATAAATTTAAATTTAATTCCCGCCATTACCATTCTTTTTTTTGTTAAGTATATTTCATATTTTTAACAACGCCTAAAGTATCGTTTCGGTCCTGTTTTTTTTAATTTTGTAAATATTTTTTAATCTGTGAATATTTCCCATTTTAATTTCATTCCTTCTTTACACAAAGAAGGAATTTTAAGAAAAAACTAATAGAATTTGTATAAACGTTGTTGACATAAAACATATTTTCCTAGTTTAGTCGTCAAGCTTCATATCGGGAAACGTTAGCGTGTGATGGTTCAATCGTCAGCTAAAAACAAAAATAAGTAAAGTAATAATTGAAAGAAATCGAAAAAATGTTTCATTTGTTTATCGATATGAAGTTTGGTTTTGATGAAATCATTATTGGAGAATTGAGTTTAGTTCTAAGAGAACTTAAAGTATTTTCAATTATTTTTACCTTGGATCTATTTTATTATTGTTAATTGTACTTTTGAGATTGTTCGTGAATCTGAAGATCCTCTCAATAATATTCGAATTTGTGGAGAACTCTTCGAATTTGTTGAGAAGGACTTGTGTCATTCTGGAGAATTGTTAGCTATGCACCATGGCGTAAATATACTATTCCTTACCAATGTCTGGTGGTCCAAATTTATGAAAATCACTAGCTAATGCGGCAAAAAGAGCCGAGACTTCTTTTTTATTTTATTACGCCACTCTAATGGTTTTGAGAATGGAAATGTATAAAGATGCAAACTACTTTTTTAGCTCTGCAATTTGTAAAGCTGATTCGAAGTGAGAAACTTATCTTCAATAAATTTACTTTTCAATTTTGATAAAAAATAACGATAACTTCCAATAATACCAATTTTAGAAATTCACACCGTTCGAAGCTAAAGAATTAGGATAACTAGTATACATTTTTTAATCGTGAAGCATCTCCTGTTTTAGCTAATTTAAAATTTCCTAATTAATTCCAGATTTTCTCGGATTAAAATCCTGGAATTACGACTAAATCTATTTTCGAGATATTGACAGTTTTGCATCTGGAATTAAAATTTTAACAACTTTGAAAAAGAAAATTATTTTTAAATGAAATGAAATTGAAAAGATTATTTAAGATAAATTATTCTATCATTTCTGGAATTTTAAATATTACTCTCTTGATCAGACTTGAAAGAAAAGATCAGACAACAAGATGCGTTGACGAATTGTCGTAAATTGAAATTACATAAAATTGGACGTGTAGATATTAAAACGAGAAGGAAAACAAGAATTACAAAACAATTTTGGAAAACTAGTTTAAATGAATGGGGTTAAACCGATAGAATAAATGCTTTTATATGTCATCTGTCTATATCTTTATGAATGTGTTGTTGTAAAAGTTCTACAATGCCGTGATAATGTTTTTTTTAGGGCGACCATCGTTTAGTAGTCTTGTTTAGTTTTTATATTACTTTTGTCTATTTGAATTCAAATTTTTTGATGCAATTTAATCCCCAATGAATTTATTTCTAAATTCCTGTCTTTGAATTTTATATGAATTAATTTTAAATTGTTGGGTTAATTAATGTTTAATTTATTCAGGTTTTAATTGAGGTTTAATTTTCCATAATGCAGGTTTATTTCATTTTTCATTGTTTGGAAATTAATTTGTATTTCTTGGGACTAAATTAATTTCTTTTGGAGATAATTTTACTTTCGGAAATTATGTCATATTTTAGTTCTAGAATTAATACCATGGCCTTTAATCTTTTAATTATCTTTTAATCTTTTAATTTAAATTTAACTTCAGTTTTATTGTTTTAAAACACGGGAAATGATTATCTCCTTTTTTTCATTGCTGATTCTTCTATTTTTATGAAAAATTTAAACCGTTATATTTTATAGTGAGTGAGATAGATATATATACATTTGTTTTTTTATATTGATGTATAAATTATAATTAACAAATAAAAGAAAAAGAAAAAATTGTGCACAAATTAGAATATATTTTTATTATTGATTTTATTACTTTAAAAAAGAATATGCTGTATGTTGTAAAATTTGCGATAATTACGATCATATTTTCATGGACTAAAAGGACGATGGTATATTAAATATGAAAATTTTATTATTGTTCTAAAAATATTACGTAAAATAAAATGAAAGTAATGAAAATTATATACATATTAATCTTCCTTCGAAACTGGCGATTTGTGTGAAATATAATAATCATTAAAAATTTGAACACTCGTATTAAAAAAGACCATGTAAATACGTTTATTAATTTGGTATGAAAGTAAGTAAGAATATGAGGAAATGTTAATTAAGACATATATTAAATATTATATACTAATTTTAGGTAAACACTTTACTACTCTATTTACTAAAGATTTATCGAAAGAAAAACGGAATTAAATTAATAAACAGTAAGCCTATAGAGAAATCGCTTACGCTTTCGAAAGAATGAAAGAGAACATTTTAAGAAAGAAATTCCAGCTAAAGAGGAGTAGATTGACATGAATTGATTGACATGAAAACATAGAATTGATTTTGAATTTGTATGTATTTACAAAATGATTTGTAACATAAGCAACAACAATTTAGTTTAAGAGCGTAAGTTCTCGACGCGTTTGAGCAAAACCTAAACATTAATCTTTATCGAACATAAATATAACGTACATTAAATCTTTCAAACAAAACCGCCGCCACATAACAATTAGTTCATTAAGTTTATAACTTATATATAAATTAAGTTTTTAAAAAGAAATCACATTATATTATGATATTTAATAAAATTAGTATATTAACGATTCTTAATATATTCTTCTCTGCTTTCCGCATTGTCACATACGAATTGTATAAAGCAAAAATAATAAAAAAACATTATGCATCTAAATTAAGTATAACACAATATGTTTTAATTGATAGGTTAATTTTAACTATTGTAATATTTATTGTTGTAAAATTATTCACAACTACAACCATAAAATAAGTAATATACATATTATATACCCTATATGTATACATAATGCGAATAGTAATGTCATCAAGCATATAAAAATAACGACGAGTTCAATATTATGAAATAAAATGGAAAGTTAATAGAAACAAAAAAAAACCGCAAACAGCATTTATTTTCATTCCTTTAAAATAATTTGTTTTTAATGTAAAAGACTCATTAATGCTCATAGGCATAGGCTAGCAATGTTTTCTATCGCCCAACAAATATGCTGCAACTCTTAGATGGAGAGAAATTTTTTTAATAGGATAATTTCTAAACTCGAAAGCGAAATTTTGAAATATTGAATTTTAATATCGGTAAAGGTGCATTAGAATAGTGAACCAGCCGCAAAGTTGAAAATGAAAAGAAACTAACTATGTTGTTTGACAATAATCAGTATATTTCATAAAATTTCATATTTAGTATATTTAATTATATTTCATAAAATTTTTATGAAAATGAGTTTTATGACAATGAGTTTTTGGTTTGGTATATAATTATATTTTAATAAATTTCTATGAAAAGAATTAATATATGCAGATTGCCCCGCACAATAGGGATTATGAGGTACAGCTGGGTTAGGGCAAGTGCCTCGTTTGAAAATTTCAGTATCGGTCTGTAAATAATTTTTTTAAACCTCTTTCTTTTGTTTAGACATTGTCTCGGGCTTGTAGTTTATGAACAACTTCTTTGTTTTTATGGATATGTTGAATACTTGTGACGATCGTATCTTTTACTAAAATAAACTATGTCTATCTTAGTCTTTTGTTTACGTTACGGTTTACTCTTACACATTCGTCACTTATTCTTTGATTTTCTAATGAAGACAAACTAAGATTCGTATTTATCATACGTGAGTTTGGCAAGGATAATTTTCGAGCTGTTTTTATATATATATTCATTGCTTCCCTAAAAAAAGAAAGTATTTAAAATCAATTTTCTGATTTATTAGTGATAGATAGGATATGTGTGAAGTTCGTGTTCTAAGTCTTTTATCCCACTTGAATTCGATCTCTTCGCTTATATTTACTATTTATTTTCTTTATTTGGAATGAATAAAAAAATTGGTATTATAAAATTTTGTTTATTTTCAGCGATGATTTAAATATCGGTAATGCTGGTTTGGTATATCCCATTAATATTCGTAATTTGTTCTTTAATTTTACAGTACAAAAATAAGCTTTTTTAATCAGTTTTTTCAGTTTTATTTATATTGTACGCTTTGAGGGACGAAATTTGCATTAAATTTTTATTTGGAACTTTTTTTAATATCATTAATATTAGTTATTCTCTGCATTCTCATGGGGAAATGAAATTTTACTAACATAGATGAATAAGAGCGTAGTTCGTGTCTTAAATCTTTTATATTCAATCCAACTTGCTCGTTTTTTCGCATTAATGTTCGGTACTTATTCTCAACTAAGTTTGTTTCTTAAGTCCTTTGTTTTCATTAGTTTATTTTTGTTGGTCATTACGATATAAAAGACAAATAACACATATTCCCAATATATTTTTATTACTCATTCTAATTTTTAGAACAAATTCATATTACTTTTCCAATATTCTTTAAATAAATTATATTCTTTACGCTCTAATTAATAGTCAACATATAAAATCTAACAATTAATCCTAAATTGAACAACACGATAGTGAAATTCGGGAAAATATTAAATCTTCGGAAAGGCAGTATGAAAAGGGCAAAGCAAAGGAAACGTCTGAAAAACGACCAACTAAAAACGGAATACGTCATTCTACAGGCGCCGTCTGAAACGCATTTTTCGTTTTGTTTCATTTCTAGGTAAAGGCCCAATGCTATTCAGTGGCACATCGTACGATGTTGCGCCTTCGTAAATAGAATTATGAACTTCATCATATCTTTCCCCAGTGTCATCACTGCGCCGTTGAGCATTGAGTGAAGGCAGGAGACCATTCGTTTGGGCTGGAAGGGCTATATTAATGGATTTAAGTAATTCAACATTATTGTTGTTGGTTTTGTAATTGTTGTTGCTATTGATGATATCGCTATTGTAATTAATGCGATTAACACCGTCAACTTGTTTTTGCTGTTGAGGTAGGTTATCTTGATGATGTTGATATTGTTGTTGATGAAGAAAGCCTAATGCTTGTTGTAGCTTCGACTGTTGCTGTTGCTGCTGGTGATGGTTGAATATATTATGATTGTTATACAATCGCTGTTGCTGCTGTTGTTGGGATTGTTGTTGGGAATTTGCTTGGCTTGGCCTATTGAATAAATTAATATCATGTGATAGCGGCTGTTGTTGTTGTTGTTGTGGTATTGGAGTTATATAAGAATTTGTAGGGAAATTATGAAAATTGTTTTGATAATTTTGCTGCAGAGGTTGTTGGTCTTGTTGTTGTTGTAACGGTTGATTAATGAAATTATTGTTGAAAGTTTTCTCTTCGGCTTGCGTATTTATTATTGTTGGGTTATGTTGTCGTTGTGTGGGGTAGTGTTGTTGTTGTAGTTGTTGTAGTTGATGTCGTGGTTGTTGTTGATAATAATTATTGTAGGTGTTAAATTGGTTGTTATTAAATTTATTTTTCAGAAAATCATCGAGCGGAATATACGATGGATTTGCTGTTTTGGTATCTATGGCATGCGCTTGTTGTTGCTGTTGTTGTTGTTGCTTCTGATGTTGGTGGTATTGTGCTGTATCGATTTGTCTTAATAAACTCTGTGGAATGTGTCGCCCTTCGGTTTGCGCAATCAAAATATCGTGCATTTTCTGTTGGTGGTCACCCCTTGATTGGGTTTGTTGATGTTGTTGTTGTTGTTGTTGTAGGCGTTGTTGTTGTTGTTCTTTAATCGGTGATGCTAGCGGTAAAATAAATTGCTGGGAACCTACTGAGTTGAAAAAAGAAATACACATCAGAACGATTTGTGATTTCAATTTGTTCAATTCGACGGGGCTTACCTTCATCTATTCGGTTTCCTGAATTAAAAGCGGAGCTCTGAGATATTCCATTGATTTGTGTGGTCGTTGTTTTAAAAGGTATTGATGCGCTCAGATTGATTGGATGGCTCTGAATTCTGAAATTCTGTGAAATCGAATTAACGTTGAATGAAGAATCTTTGGATTTATCGTTTAATGACGAGATTGCGGAAGCGAATACTGAAGAAGCGGAAAGAGGAGAAAGCGTAGGTGATGATATAACGTTCGAGGATGAAGTGAGGAGAGTATTGTCAAGGATACCTGATGGGGTGTATTGCTGCTGACGTTGTTGCTGTTGCTGCGGCTGATTTAAAACGAATGGCGTTACGGGAGATGATGTTGGTATTGTTGGTTTTCCTGACGTATTGTTACGACATTCTTTGTGTTTACTCGGCGACATTGCCAAAGAATTGATTTTATGCGAAGGATGATAAAGAGAGGGAAAAGGTAGACTGTGGTTTACCTGATAGCGCTGCAAGAATTGACGCACGCTTTCCAAACTGACAGAATCGTTTGTAGATTTATTTATTAAATTATTTGCATTTTTACCCTTCTCGAGGCCGTCTGATAGTTTATGTTTTGTGAAAATTAGCGCGTAAGATGTAGTAGTAGTAGTATTTATTTGTTGTTGTTGTTGTTGTTGACTGTTGGTTGTGTTTATACGATGTCGGGGTATTGCAGCTGATCGTATTAAGCGAGGTGTTGTAATGCTATAGACTGTTGGTGATACTGTTGTTGCTGGTGTTGTTGCTACAGTTGTTGTTGTGTTTCTAAGAGTTTTCGCCAGACCAAATGGATTCACACCCATACGTCTCTTATAGATCAATCCCGAGATTATCCTAAGGGTATCATTTTTCGAAGTTATCGATTTCGCTGCTGCTGTTGTTATTGTTGTTGCTGCTGTTGTTTTCTCTATTGCTCTTGTTGTTTTTGTGGTCATAGATTTCGGAGTTGTGCGTACGTAATTACGTTGTAGCTTTAATAATGGTTTTACACTTGCACGCTGGAGTGTTGCAAAACGATGATAATTATGTCTTCTTCGTTGAATGCTGTTCATCATGGTTGTCATATCGGTGGTTGGTTGGTGATTGTGGTTTGTGGTTGCTGTTGGTGATATTGTTTCGTTAGAGATAGTGTTGGTGTTGTTAGCTGCTTTATTCGTGGAATTTTTTGCTATGAGTGACGACGTGTCCGAAGCTGTTGCGCTTCTATGAAAGGGATGATTATTCTCATGATGATTTACTGCATTTGTTGTTTGTCTACTTACAGAATGCAGTTTCGACGAAATAGTTGCCATTACTGCTGTTTTTGTTGTTGGTGTTGGTGGTGGTGATGATGTTGGTAGTGTTGTTGGTTTTAGACTAATCGATGAATTCGATGCCGTTCTTTTCTTCAAGAACAACGGTTTATTATTGTACTCTTCATTTTCTTGTTGACCGAATTTCAGACTGGCTAGAAACAGTTGAACAGCACGTTCATTAGCGTCTAATCGATCTTCGTCAATCATCGTTTCATCCGAATCCATGCTGACTCCTTTGAGTTCATCCACTGAGTTGTTGGCTATTTGACTTATGGCCGTTTTGGTCATCGTGGTTCTATATTTTTCTAGTTCTTCTTCTATATCTAAGACTGTAATCGGTGCGGCAAAGGAATAGGTTGCATTCATGCTATTCGTTTTTCCTTCTTCTAAATTATTCCTTCCTTCTTGAGGTTCTTCATTCATGTTTATTACATTCGTATTTTCGTTTGTAATGTTTTCCGATGTTTTCATCAATATTTTCTTATTGTTTAATTTTTCCTCCTCCGAATTTAGATCTTCTTGGTAATTCTTTGTCGGCTTGATTTCGTTGAGTTTCATTTCTTTTTCCTCTAATAATTTATTTTCTTCTTGATTTTCTTCAATCGTTTCTGTCTTTCTGTCATTTTTATCTTTTGCGAACAATTTCTTAAGTTCATTAGTCTCAATTTCCTTCCTTGAAGCAATCTCTCTAGCAGATTCATTTAAGTCCTTAGAAATCTCTTTGCCAGTTTTAGATTCCAATGAGAATTGAGTCTCGGTTTGGAGCGAATTCGCTGAGTTATCTTCCAACTGGTGATTTGGTGGATTTGCTAATTTTTCATTTTTTTCCAAATATTTTTCATTAAAAAATATAAAACTGCTTGGAAGATCTTCGTTGGAAGCTAACAAATTAATGGCTTTAAAAAATTCTGAATCTAATAAAGAAAATTGACTTGATGATTGTGGTAATGGTTTTGAAGATATTGGTGAAGATGATGATGGTGTTGTTGATGGTAATGATGTTGGTAATGTAAGCGAAGCGCTAATTTCATTTGACTTTAATTGCGATTGCGAAAAATAGACAGAAGCGCAGACGGAAAAGATAGAAATGGAAAACGCACAGAAAAATAAAGAGAAAGAGAGAGAGGAAGAATGAGAGCGACAAATAGAGAGAATGTTAAGAATTTATGTTGGAAAATATAGATATTATTAATAATAAATAAATATTAAAATTTAGGAGAGAGAGAAAGAGAGAAAAATTGAGGGGGAAAAAAGAGAATATATATTGATTTACGGAGAGCCTTACCTTCTCCGCCGGTTCTTCGGGCTTTGGGTAACTATAAGATCTCGGATGCTCCGTCTCACTCTCGCTAGTAATCCTTGTGCCAATCGATTTAACGTCACTCAATTCATTCGTCAATTTCGGTGATATTTTTTTCAGATCTAGATATACTTCTTGTTGCCAACTCGGCTCTTTCTCCCACAAATCGTTTATATTGATTGCTAAACCACTTTGGATACCCTCGATTGTACTACGTTGTTGTTGTTGATGTTGTTGGTGGTGCTGCTGCTGTTGTTGTTGTTTAATGTAATCACTTGACAACTCGCCTAAATTATTAACAAAAACACGATCACCCTGTGGGGCTTGTACTCCCGAAAGCTTTGAAGCTTCATCTGTCTGTTTTAAAGGATCTAATGTAGCTGGTGTTGGTGTTTGTGATTGTTGTTGTAATTCGATTCGTGAATAGATTCGAGATTCCTCGGGAGAGTGCCTTAAAAGCTCTATTTGCTGACGATGATCATCGTTCTGGGCACCAACTAAAGTTCCTATTGGTGAAGTCTGATGTTGCTCCGGTTGCAGCGATTGAGATTGGTTTTGTATTTCTGATGGTTGTGGGAATTTATTTTGTATTTCTTTTGGTTGTAGATGCGACGCACTCGATTCAATTTCTTTTGTGAATTTCTGATTTGCTTTCGTTTGTTCGATATCCGGTGTTTTATTCATGTCATTATTTTTCGATGACCTTTCGATTGATGAAATAGCGGTTTCAGTTGAAGCTGTTGATATTTGTTCCGTTTTACCGTTCGCAGCCAGTTGTTGTTGGTTTTGCGATTGTGTCTGTGTCACGGCGGCATTTCCGGTATTGGCTGCTCCAACAGAATCGCTCGTTGGTAGCGATTGCGTTATCAATTTTATCGGATATTCCATTATTTCGCGCACCTCATCTAACATCTGATGACTATTGCCGATGGCTTTTATTGGAATTTTGTCATAATAGTTCTCCGATTCGTCACAATTCACGCTATGATACCAATCGCAAACGAGATTCTTCTGACTGAAAATTGTACCGTTCGGGCAGAGAAAAGCAAAACCTTGCGGTGTGTGTGATGTATGCGCGCATATACGGAATACTTGACATCGAGTCTCAGTATCGGCATAATAACCTATAAAGGATTTTTGAAGAGAGCAAAAAAAGAAAAAGAAGACATTAAAATGTTTGTAGCGTTCTTCGCTTTAATCGAAAGGATCTTTTTGCTGGCAACCTTCAAAATGTTCCGAGCAGTTAAAATTGGTTTTGGGTATTGCTTCGTAAATAGGATAATCGATGCCCGGTTTACCGGGAATGGTATCCCTGAGATCGAAATATTGATTAGTGCTGGAAACAACAAAAAAAATTATTAAAATTGATATTTTGAAATTAAAAAGAAAATTGTCTTAATTGTTTTAATTAATTAAATAATTGTTTTAATAATTGTCTAATTTTTATTATAATTGTTTTAATAAATTGTTTTAATAATAAATTTTAATACCTTGCGTTTAAAAAATCACTCGTTTGATTATTCTCGTCCTCTAATAAATTGTTGGCTTCTAAGGGTTGCCAACTCAAAACGACCATCAATGAAATGATGAACATTTGTGGGGACATTAAAAACATTTTTAAAAATAGGCGCAAAAAAGCTGAAAAAAGTAAATATTCATTTAGAATTAATTATTTGAAAAGAAAACAATATTCTTCAATATCTTTAAAAAATTCACTTTAAGTCTTAAGCAGTCTTTCGGTATTTCCTTTTTTTTAGTTGACAACTCTTAATTACTCAGAGACATTTCTTTGATGCGATCTAATTTGCTTCTTCTTTTCCGGTTTTATCACTACTAAATGTTTACATTTGATCAAAAATTTCTCATCATTAAATGCGCATAATTTTTATATTAAAATAAAATATGTTTCATTAATTAATGATAGGTAATAAGTATTTAATTAATTGCTTATATTTATGTTTCAATCGGAAGTCGAAGCTAGTTAAGAAAATACATTTTATTAAAACACGATAAATGAATGAATAAAAGAATAAAATACTGAATAATTTACACATAAATTATTATTTCGATCTGAACGAGAAAAGCATAACCTAAATATAATATTTGCCAAAATTTAATAGAATTAATTTAATTGCTAAATACGCTTTTGCGAGGAGTGTCCCAGAAGTAGCCGCTCTGACACGTGGTGGCGGGTTTAAAAAAGCGTATTATCGGTCGGGTCGTGGTTTTCGGAGAATCTTAAAAACTCTTTCTAAAATTTAAAGAGTTTAAGAGTTTTTTAAAAAGGACTTATGAATTTTGTTGAAATAATATCGCATTAAATCAGTAATGTTATCATAAGAACTATTTTAAAAATATGTAAAAATTTTTTGATTATTTTTTATAATAAAACTGTCTAAAACTGCTTCGAGTACCTCGAGTTATATTACATATTTTAGAAGGTCATACAAGCGAACACTTCACATTTTTCAAATTCAAGAAAATCTTGAAGAAATTAATGTCATCTTGATTTTCATCTTGAAGAAAATGAATGTCATTCCAATGAAACAATGTTCGATATTTATAAAATTCGACACAAAATTTAGTAAATTCTTTTCGAAATTATTTCATTTACTGACACCAATATAACACATGAATGTCTATAGTGAAGTTACCATCAGAACACTTTAATGTCGTAATAAATTTATTAAGATTTAAGAAAGAAAACCAACCGAAGCTTTAATTGAAAATAAACCATTTAATGATTTCAGTAAAACTATTTCAATTAAAATTGAAGAGTAGTATGAAAATAATAGAACAACAACAACAACAACAACAACAATGCGTGCATACCCTAAAATGGTTTAATTGTTCACCGAAATTCGGTTAAAGTCTTGTTAAACCGAAGTGATCTTGACAGTAACCTTCACAACTTTTAAGAGGACGGTAATGTTAGTTTAATGGATGATGATGGTGATGACGGTAAAGATAATGATGATGGTGATGATGGTGACGTTAACGCTGGTGACGTTGAAGAAGAAGAAGATGGTGATGATGATAATGAGACTGTTTTAATAGAGGCGATATTTTTCTTCCCGCACTTAATGTTTTGAAACCGCATTAATATGCTTTGATACAATTTACTCTTTGTTGGCTTGATTCGATTTTATTTTGATTGATTTTAATCAAGCAATCAATCAATTTAACAAATAATAATCTTGTGTATATACAGGGTTAATTTGTAAAGGAGCTTACAATAACGAGAGTAATTAAAATTTTACCAAAAAAAAAAAAAAGAATTCCTTTAAAAATCGTTGGAAAAAAGTTCAAAAGTTTTAACTAAAATTAAACAGTGGATTAATAAAATATTTATTTAATTAATCTATTCTAGATTATATTGATTTTTTTATTAATTTTATTTTTTTATTTATTTCTATTAATTTAACAATATCTGTTTCAGTCTTTTCTACCTAGACCGGTTTAATGTTCTATTTCCTCTGTATTCTAATAATTGTGTATATTTTTTTGTGTATATTTTTCGCAAACATACTTGGCTAATAGTTCTTAACCATTAAACCGGTTCTTTTTCCAATTTAATCGAATAAAACCGTTAGAATGGTTTTAAAATGAACTTGAAAATATCACTTTCGTTATTTAATAATATTAAATGTTTTGTCAATATTTTTATATGAAAATAGATAAGGTTTGTTAAACAAAATATTTATATATTATTTCATAAATAGCAAAAACTTTTATAAAAGATTTCTATTTATAATTTTAATTTTTTTTATTTTATCGAGTTAATAAATACAAAAATTTTATTGAATATTTTTAGATTGCATTTTAGTTTAGAAGTTATTTTGATTAACATTAAGATTATTCTTATAAAAAACATTACATTTCGTAAGTTTCAATTTCAATTAAAAATTTTTAATTTTCTTTTAAATTAAAATCTGACATGATGCGAATTGCTCAAAAGGAATGACCGAATTGCTTACTATTTCCGTTGAAGTTTAAAAATTTTCGAAAAAATCTCGAAAAAATTGTTAATCAAAAACAAACAAACAAGTAGAAATAAACTGCAAAATATCGAAGATTAATTTTATAATTTGAATTTACTCAAAAATTATTTAATTAATAATTTAATAATTTTTGAATAATTTTTAAATTTTTAAAATTTTTCTTAATTAAGAATTTTTCTTTAATAATTTTCAAATTCGGCTTTAGTATTCATTGTCAGAAATAATTCCTTATAAAAGAAATTTACGCTCAATTCAATTAATTAAATCAAATTATAACATATGTTCGTTAGTAATTAACGTAATGATAAGCCTTTAATTTTATAAACATTTCAACATTTAATCGTGTCTTAGAAGTCTAAATTTAGTTGACATAAACTCCTTTGAAAACACGCCTTTTTTAAGAAAATAATTAAGAAGAAATATTTACTAGTAGAAGGAGAATGTTGTAGTAGTATAAATAGTATAGTATAGTTATTTAGTAGCAGTAGAAGAAATATAAACAATCGTTATCTATGGAAATTCAAGGATATTTCTGCACGTGGTGGTTACAGAGATGCCAAATCCACTTTCGGCGGTTTGGAAGAATTTATTTTAAATAAAACAAAGTATTTTTTAAGTAAACGGAAGTATAGAAAAGTAATAAAACATAGCATTATAGAAAAGTCATAGAAACCACAGGCGCGATATGAGATCCTCTAAGTAGGTTTTGTAATCCATGACTTTTCAAAAATGTAAAAAGTAAATCCATCTTTATGATTTGAACACTTTGCTAAGAACTATTCGGGAAAATTATTTTTAAAATAAATTATTTTTTTAATCATTTCATAATCATTTGATTATAATTTTATAAAAAACTGATTGAAGGTTTTGAAATATTAATGAAATCACTCTATTTCCGCTTGCATCCACAAGGAATTCTTATCCTTACTCCCACACGTGTTAATAATATAATTGTTTTTTATTTATTTTATATTTTATATTTATATTTTATTACTTCAAATCATTTTAGGGAAAATCGTGCCTACCTTTTATAATTTTTTTTCTGTGGAAAAGTGCTATCAGGATCACTTCTTTAGATTGATTAATTTTTAAATAACTATTTCACAAATTATTTTTTATTCAAACTCACACAAAACACTGTTCGTGAGAGTAAACAGTTTTAATTACTTTTAAACAAATTCATTAATAACTAATTTTTATAAAGTCCTTTAGGTGTTTTACGATGTAAATAGTAAAAATCAAAATAATGTTTTCTACGTTTTGTTTTATATTGTTTTACAATTAATTTCCTTGTAGTTGTTTATCGTATCCTTATTCAAACACTTTATCCTTAATCATTTCTTGTTTTTTTATTTTTTTAACGGCAGACTAAATTATTTTTACGACGCGCTTACGAACATACTTCTCCGCTGAAAAGTTAAACTTCGACTGATTCAAAATATCCAACTCAATGAAATTATTTGCCTTCCCAAAAGAAAGCTTCAACAAAAATGGAAATAAAAACAAGAAAAAAAAACAACTAAACAAAACACAGCACCGATACGACATTCAATTGCGTGTCAATGTTACCGCACCGCACTAAATTTCGTATGGCAACGCACCTACCGCTTCACGCCGCATAACGTCATACCGCAACGCAACGAATCAAGCATTAATTCAGCGTCACTACCATCACATTGATCTGTTTCATTCATCGATGGCCATCGGCGACGATCTTTAATATCGGTAGTAGTGCCGGTAACCAGTCAACTCATCATAAGAAAAGCAGAGGTACACAACGACAACAACAACAACAACAACAGCTGCTAATAGTATAACAGAACAATGAAAAAATAACTACGGAAGATGTTACCACCGTTGACGGATGTACAAAAAATGGTAAAGAAAAAAACTATGTTTCGAGGGAATTATCAAAAATTTTGCATCAACCTGATCATGAATAAAAAAGGGCAAGACATCTTTAACACTGATGACGACGATGCTGGTGATGATGATGGTGATTATGATAGTGATAATGAACTGAAGAAGAAACAAATCAAATAAAGGAAGAAAAAATGTTAACGTATGTGATGTAAATGTGAATATATGGGAGTAGTGTCATCATATATATACACATTATATATATACCATATATATAAGTGTGACCAAATCTGGTCACCGGTCATCTACTTTCATTTTTGTAATAAATCTTTTTAATCTGTTTTTTTGTATTTTATTTCATTTAAGTTTTGGTTTTTGCTGAAATTTGAAGATAATTTATTCTAATTCCGATTTATTTAACGTCATTAAAATTTTCGACAATATTTTCGAAGAATCGTTTTATTAAACATTTCCTTTGGGTTGGTTAATAATTAATTATTGCACATATTATTACTTATACGTATAATTATCTTCTTATAATTATTTATCCCGTTAGTAATTTATTGATTATTTAATTTTCTAATATTTAGCTCTTCTACCAATTCTTTATAATTTAATTAATAACTTTTATAATTTAACAATATTATTTATTCAATGATTTTATTTTGCTTCCAATTTTAATATTATTTAAATATTTAATCCTTTTCATTTATTTAATTAATTATTAGGTAATTATTCAAATTGTTATTAATGAATTATTTTAATAATATAATTATTAAAATTAATTTTTTATTATTTAACTCATTAATTAGTTCATATTTAATTAAAAGTATGTTATTATGTATGTAGTATGTTATTATTAATATGAATTTGATATTATTTAATTATTAATTTTTTTTAAATTATTTCTAATTAATTTATTTGATTTATGGTTAAATAATTATTTGTTTTGTTTAATTGAATTATTATGTTAGCGTATAGTTATTTAATATATTTAATTATTTAATATATCAAAGTTTAATAGCATACTTTTTTAATAAATTTATTAATTTGTTTTAATTTAATTTGAACAGGATATAATTAAATTTAATTAGTTTTTATTTAACCATTTTCTAACACTTAATTAATTATTAATCTTTTATTATATAATTATTTATTAATTTTTTAAATAAATAATTTTTGTCATAGTATTTAAATAATTTTTGTCTCTTATTACATAATTATTTATTAATTTTGTCATATCATTTTTTTCATAAATTTTATCAAAAAATTTTTTTTTAAAAATTAAAAAATTAAACGTAAATACAATTTATTACTTAATTTTCTATTATATATTTGTTATAGTTTAATTTAAAGAATTACTATTATTAAAATTAATGTGTTCTCATTTATTCCGTAATTTTTTTATTATGCGAAATACATTAAAGTAGTCTTCCTCCCCGAGATCCTTTCCTTTCTTAATTAAACCACATATAATCCATTAAACGCACTTTGTTTTTTATTTTTCCTTACGCGTTTTTGATTCCAAATAATTTATAATATTTATTGTTTATATCAGACCAATTTTCTAATAGCCTTCAAACGTATTCAATAAAAATGCTCTGTAAAAAATTGATAATCGTAGCAAATCGGCTCAATTGGTTTTTTCAAAAATAAAAGCCAATATTTCTTCCTTGGCTTTCAATCTAAATAAATAGAAAAATAGAAAAGAAAAACAAACATCAATCATATTGAAATCCAGACCAATAAATATTTGATATTTTATATTGAACGATAATGACCGTAAGGTAAAATGACCATTATAATTTTTTGGAGCAAATTATATACGTCTTAATGACGATTACTATTAGATGATATTTTTATAAATTTCAGGGGATGAAATTGTTATTAACTTTTACAAGGACATCATCATCAGGCATAACAAATTACTGAACAAAAATTTACTGTAAAATTTTTTTATATGCGAGATTATCGAATCATTAAAAGTGAATCCGTTGATTATTTCGTTGTTTGATTTTTCATCAATTTTTCATCGGTTTTTCATCAATTGATCTCACGGTTTAAACACAATGACTTTTGAAGAATAATGAAGTTTAGTAATTATAATAAAAAATTATTAAGAAGTTTAGATTTTGTGCATGGTATTTTTTGTTTGAAATTTTCATAAATGTTCTTTCTAACGGAAATCGTAATTTTATTAAAACTAAAGCCTTTCAATTGGGCGATTTGACCAATAGCAATTTAAGAATGAAAATATTTTGAAAAGTTATTAATTTTTGTGGAAATATAAATAGAGAAATTGTATAAGAAATTTAATAAAACATAAAACGAAAAATAACAAAAGTCAAATTTAATTTTGGGCGCTCATACGAATTAAACGAACAATTATCATTGATAACATAATTTATTGTCACCACGCTTATTTAGTATTGCTGTTTGTTTACTGTTGTTGTTGCTGCCCTAGCGATTGTTGTCAACATCGCTGTAACCAAAAAAAAAAATTCATTTCTACCGATATTGAAACAATCTTTCAAAATATTTCGGCAATTCTTTCGTATTCGGAACTTTCTCTGAGCTGTTGCGTTTGTTGTTGTTGTTGTTGTGTATTTTTATTGTTATTTTTGTATTAATATCGCTATTATATTTCTTGTTTTTGTGACTTCTGCTGTTGTTGTTGTTTTTGATTATTTTGTTGTTGATGATGCTGGTGATTGCTTACAAAGGAAACGATTATGTAAGAGCGATTTGTTTTATTTTTATTTTATTCATTTTTTTTGAAAAAACGCCTTTATTAAAACGTTATTCGGACAATGTTGTTGTTGTAACAAACGCATATATGAAATTTTTAAATAACCAAACGAAAATGATTTAAAATTTTTTTGCTTTTTCAAATATAAAAAATACCATAAATGCTATGGTGTGTCTTTTTTCAAACATTTGTTAAAATATATTTTTTGTTAAAAATATTCAGCATGGTTTGATCTTGATTAGTTATAAAACTTAGTCAAGAATAATAATAAGTCATTACGGTTCGATAATAGTTATAAAAAACCCATAAATCTATCAATTTTGAAAAAATACGTTAAGCTATCGCATCGCACATATGACAGTTTTCATATTATCATTTTTATTATAAATCAAATTTACGTAAAACAATAATTATATGGATGTTATTATTATAATCGATTATAATAATATAAGCGGAAGAGCAGGCAACGTTTATGGGGAAAAATTGATTAATCCCATTTCATAAAAGAAGTATTAATTAATGTTTGGTTAAATTGTCCAAATGAAAGTCGAACTATATTTTTAGGTCTTACCGAATCGTATACAATTTTGAACTCTGGAATAAAATTTAATAACGAAGTAACGAAAATCCTCTCATATCAACGATATTTACGAACTTATTAAATACTAAAGTTCTTCTAAAAAGTCCCCAAAGTTCCTCACAAAACTTCGATGTAATTAGATAAGAAAAATTATATCAGTTTTGCCCAGCGACAAAATATTTCCTTTATTCTTTCGATTCTAACGTATTAAAAGACATTAAAAGCATTTTGACATTAAAAAGATATACAAATACTTGTATCAATCTGAACAATTAAAATCTAAACTTTGGTAATCACAGAAAAGTATTTAGAAACTGTTTAAGAAGCTAAAATCATTATTGGTTCTTCTTACTATTACTTTTTTGAACGTATACTCTCATAACGATGGCGGCAATAATTGTCAAGTGAGAGACGACTTTTTATCTTTAAATTCATCGCTTTCGCCCTGTGCACCAAACATTTCTATATCAATGATGCCATACCGCAATGTGTTTTGAAAATTGTACCTTAATGGAAAATGAGTAATTTATTACAACGCAGAACAAAAAATTCCGTGGAAATAAAAACTTATATGAATATATTTCACTGTTCAGAAAGGAACTGGAAAATTTTTAAAATTATTTAACTATTAAATTAGTTCAATACAATCCATTTTAAAACAGCTTTGATTAAAACTCTGATCGAAATTTTAGGTATAATAATCAGTGCCAGGTATAATTAACTAAGAAGTCATTTTAAAGTAACATTTGAGAACTAGGAAACCATGGAAACAAAAAATATCAATAAATCAAATTCGAGAAAATTTTAATTATTAATATTTCACAAAAATTCCAATGCTGTGGCAACAATTAAAATTGTTTACCTATAATGCTTTCATTTCCACACTCATATTGTACTCTTCTCTCCTTTGTTTGCTTTACGCCTTACAAATTCTGATTTCATTCATTTTTGATATTTCTATGTCGATGGTTCGGTGAGTGTCTCGCGGAAAGCAGTTTGGTTTTCGAACATAAGTCGTAGTACGAACATGCGGAGGATAATAATAAGCCGTTGGAAAAGTGAATCTCTATGGCGAAATTCGGAATTCTAGAATAGTGTTTTATAAAAACCATCTTAGTTGCACCCCAGCAACAACAAAAAAGAAAAGAAATAAATGCAATTAGAACTGAAGTAACAACAAAAGATAAAAAGGGTAAAAGTAAATTCCAAAGTATGACTCATCGTTAGCGCTTTGTAAAAGAAGAACAAAGAAAGGTGGAGCAAAAGGGAATGTACAATCAGATAGGTGACAACAAAAAGAAATTGGAGAAAAACAAGTGGTTGTGAAAATAAATTCAAGGTTTTACCACTTCAATTTAGTAATTAAATGATACAATCTATAAAAACTAACAGCACTATTAGTGATCCAATTGGAAAAACAACTAAAGCCGTGAGAACAAAGAGGGCGACCTTGGGAGGTACGGTACGAACAAAGAGTTTGAAAATACCATTCGAACAAGACCATACGGTTGTGGGAAGTAAAAAGCGACGAACGAGAATGAAAACAGTCGCTGCCGTTCCCGATGTTAGCTCGACGGGAGGTGGCGCCAGTATTATTGGTGCATTGCCAACAACAACTCCTGGCCCGGGAATAACCGTCCTAACCAAGGCGGAAGTTAATATGGCTGTTAATGGTTTACAATTCCAATCACCAAATAATGTGGGCTCTTGTATTGGAGTAAATTCGAATAAGCGTCCTGCTTCTTTAGATTTGAATAAACCTAAAAAACAACGTATGATGACACCATCACCACTCGTGTTAGAATCTCCTGATTTGCAAGCGATCAAAACTCTGAATACGCCTGATTTGGAAAATATTTTGCTGTCAAGTAATTTATTACAAACGCCCCAACCGGGTCAGGTATTCCCAACAAAAGTCGGGCCGGTAAGTTCGTATATAGTTTCCCCTTCACCTTCTAGCTTCGATTAATAATACTGATTTTTGGAATTTTTGTTTTTAGGTAACATCCGAACAAGAGGCCTTCGGTAAAGGCTTCGAAGAGGCACTGCAGAGTTTGTACAATAACAGTAAAAATGGTCAGGATCAAATTAGCAATACAAACAACAACAACAACAATAATAATAACAGTCACAACTGTAATACTAGTATTAATAATAATGCGGTGCCTGTGACGGGAGTAACCAATGCATCCAATAATCCGACATCTACCACAGTCACTGGCATGAGTGGCGGTTCTTTTATTTACACAAATTTAGGTTGGTTGGTCCGTTTGTCTTAATTACATAAACATTTCAGCAAACCATTTTGTAGAGTCAAACTTTCCTATTTCCATCAAAGATGAACCTCAGAATGTGCCTGCCTCACCACCTGTCAGTCCCATCGATATGGAAACTCAGGAAAAAATCAAATTAGAACGCAAACGTCAGCGCAATCGTGTCGCTGCATCGAAATGTCGCAAACGAAAATTGGAAAGAATTTCAAAATTGGAAGATAAAGTCAAATTGCTTAAGAGTGAGAACATCGATTTGGGTCTAGTTGTGAAGAATTTAAAAGAACATGTAGCTCAACTCAAACAACAAGTTATCGAACATATTGAAATCGGTTGCAGTATTCCGACCATTTACAATGGTCAAACTCTACTGCACGGCAAATAACAGGAGGTTAATTTCAATTCCAGCAATGCGACAGAAGCGGAGCCAGATGGTAATGGCGTTGGCGATGGTGATGGTATGGGTGATGGCGATTTGGATGACGCTGGTAGTACGGACTTGGATGAAGACGAACGAGGCGAAATAATCACACTAAATACATTGGATACACTCGACACGCAGCAGCAACAGATGGCATCGAAAATATTAAAAGAATATGCAGATGAAAGCGATAGCGCAACTGTTGATCAGTCGCATGCATTGGCTTTCGATGAAAATATATACGAGCAAGATTTGCCGTTGGAATTGTTTTTAGAGACGCCACCTTTGACAGGTGATGGCATTTGTACAAATTCAACAAATTCTTCATGTTCTACTCTTTCGAGTAACGATGGTGCTGATAGAATTAGTGGCGTTAGTAATGCTCTTGCTGTGTATACTGACAGTTTTGCGGGTGATAGTGACGACGTTGGTGATAATGACGACGATAACAACAATAACAGACGCAACGACAACAACAACAACGTCATTAGCAACACCAACAACAATGAGAGTCCTTTAGTGTTAGTTATAATCACAGATTATACCACTAGTACACAGCAATAAACGCAACTAAATACTAATTAAGTGCAATTACTACTATATATACACATATATTTTTTACAAAATAACGCTATTTTTTGTGCATCTGTTTAAGACGAAATACAACGCAAGCTGCTTTTTTGTGTGTGCTTTAAACTGCGTTTCTAAAATATTATCTCTGCGCTAAATTTTAAGACACGTGTGCCTTTTTCAACTCAATACAAGAGCCAAACCAACACTAATGTTCGAATAAAACGAAAAAAGAGAAAAGTGTAAATGCTCTTAATAAAATATTTATATATATTTTGCACATATTCCCTAAACCTTTTTTTAAAAAACAAGAATGTACTAAACATTTTCTAAGCACTATCTATTATGGATATTCATTGCACAATTAACCCCAGGGCAAATATATACGATTAATATTTGACTGGCTTGCAGTCAGCAGATCAATCAGTTGTCAATAGTCTTTTTTTTGTTTTCTTTTAAATGTGATATTAATACAATAATATGTGAGAAAAAAGTATAAATAGTTTTTAATTGAAAATATTTGTGTCCCCCATGTTTCTCCATTATTTGTCTATATCGATTTGATTTATTAGTGTTTTTTGTACATAGATAGATATATACATACTCCTCCAACACCCCGCCTTCCTGCATCCTCCAGCAAACAATTTTAAATAAAACCAAAGTCAGCACAAAAATCGACATTGCAGCCAGCCACGTTTATATATTTCGTAAGTTTGCCTTATTGTATTCTAATATTAACGATTTTTTAAATAATATATGCTACTAATTTATATAGAAATTTAAGATGGATTAAGCTGATTATATGTAAATTGCTTTTATTGTCTTCTCAAGTATAATATAATGCGATAATATATATATATGATATTATATATATAAAAAAATTTTACCAAATAACACAAAATAAACCAAAAGGAAATAATAATAACGCATTTTCGATTTAGAATGAATGGACATAGAATTCCTTGGAATTAAATTACGTACATCTTCATTACGATTCCAGCCATTGCCATTCCAAGTAAAGTTAGTTAATTTTGGTGCCTCGCATCTTCGACTAAAAGTTACGCCCGAAATACGTTTGTTCACACATTTTCTATCAATATAAGTTTTCCTGAATCTGTGCCCAAAATTCATTCAGTTAAGCGATAAAACCTTTTCAGTTTGCGATAAAAAAACTTCTTTGATCAGGGAACATCGATCATTTGCCTACATTTGATGATTTTTTTGATCTCATACCCACCTTATTGTCCTTATCTTGTATGTCTTTTGTTATTATCCTTTATGTTATTGTATTTATTGCTAGCGCCCTAGGCAGAGATTCGGAATTGATTCGACAGGAATCGAGCATCACGAAATATATGGATGGGGTGGTTTTTCGATATCATATAATGAATGGAATGAGCATTAGGGTTGGAAATCTGTGCAAATTTCGATTTTAGTTTTGAAGGGTGGTGACAGGGTAGCGAACATATGCGAACAAATTGAATTGAACGTATAGTAGACTTTGTAGATTGAAAATGAATGCACGAACGAATTGCTTTGTTCTTTATACATTTCACTTTATTACGCAATTATTTAAATTAACCGAAAATGTTTGCGATTTAATGACTACACTGAGAGAAATAGTATTACATACAAAATTGAATTAAGACGTTTAATGAAAATCAGTTTTCATATTAACGGCAGTATTGTATTGCATTGGCTGGTATTCAATCATAGTGAATGCAATGATTGAACGCAATAATTGAACACAATGAAATACATCTGATTCCATAAAATAATCATCTTCCAGTAAGAAAAATATACTCGTGTTCTCACAAAGTGTTGTTGAACTGCCTTCAACCGTTTCGAATGAATGTGTTGATTGAGAAAAATGGTTAATGGCCATTCGTACAATTCGCACATTCACTGCATTCAGTGCCATTCAGTCATATGTCAATATGTCCATTTCAAAGCATCAACGTTTTTTTCTGTTTTATGCTATTGCTTCTATTTTTCAGCACGTTGTATTTTCAATAAAATCACCGACAGTGGAATTTTGAGCCGAAACTGAATGAAAACGTTTTACTACATTTTCTCCGCTGGTTTAAAAAGAATTTTAAACCGATTTTATAAAGTTTTGAAAAAAAACGATTATTTCGAAAATTCTGAAATTATAAAAAAGAAATATTAAATAAAAAACTACAGTGAGAATTATGCTGGTTTTCTCAGCTTTGCTGCATATTTATTTGTTTATTTTGATAGATACACATAAATGTTTAATATTTAAAACGATAAATATCGAACAAAATTATATATTCCTTTTTTAAATATAAAATTTTAAGAAAGTTCCTTCGAACGTGTTGAACTTCATAATTACAATTTGAATAAAGCTTGAATAATAATCATAAAAAGTATTTTATTATGAGTAAATGAAATTTATATTGATTAAAA